>JASGXE010015128.1:0-35437 GCA_030068105.1 Sinentomon sp. SZTP_YWyxl | reverse complement strand
GCCTGGAAGGAACACATTGATTCCACCTGCAAAAAAGCAAATTGCGCTCTTTCATTCATTGGAAGGAACATGCGCTACTCATCTAAGGATGCTAAGCTCAAGGCATACATGTTATTAATCCTGCCGATTATTGAATATGCAGCCGCAGTTTGGGATCCCTCAAGACAGGAACTCATCTCTTAACTTCAAATGGTTCAAAGGAGGGCTGCACGCATGATAACAGGCCGTTTTTCCCGAGATGTTAGTGTTAGCGCGCTCTTGAGTGATTTGAATCTCGAACCGTTAGCTACCAGAAGGAGATCGCACAGATTGAGTTTATTCAAAGACATTATTACACACAACCTAAATTTTGACCTACCAAATTTCTATTTTTTAAAACCCACACAACGCAGGACAGATAACGGACTTGTTGTTTCCACCCCGATTTTCAAAACAAATGTTATTTTTAATTCATTTTTCCCAAAAACTATTCGGGACTGGAATGCTCTCCCCGCAACTTCACAACTTATATCACGATCTCGACATCTCCTGGCGCCACATCACTTCTGATGATTCGTGTTGATCCGTTTTTTTTTCTGTTTTTTTTTAATCTTTTGTAAGCTTTTATTTTGATATGGCGACAGTTTAACTGAATAATTGTTTTTTTGTCTGCCACCAGAAACCTAGTGTCAGTATTGTGAATAATAATAATAACAATAATAATAATAATAAATTTCGGACAACCCTAAAAATCGGTAGCAAATTCTTTGTAATCTTCAAATCAAATCGAACTTCATCAGTGGAAAAAAGTGATCCCACCCCCCATTACTGATTTATGCCCCCCCCCAAAACCCTCCAAAAATGGACCCTTTTGGGGTATTCATGGGGGATGTAAGATTGCACCGTAGATTCTACGGTCAAATTTTCAGGACAGGTTATGGGATCAAGGAAAACAAAAAATGTCAAATGACGAAAAACCATCCGAGCCTTCCATTTCCACGCAGTACCCCCCAAAAGATCCAAAAAAGCCCAATTTGGGGTTGTCTTGAGGAAACTGAGATGTGGAGATTGGAGGTCGTCACATAAAAGCCATTTTTCTAAGCCAGCTTCCGAAAGGTGCACGGCGCAAAATGTCCTACGACACTCCATTTCTGCGCAGTTGCCATTCAAAAACAACGAAAAAGCTTCTCATTCTCAGGGGGTTACTATACTGTTTCCATGGTAACATTGTGCGTTACCATGGTAACACTCGTAAGCCTCTGAGAACGAGAAGCTTTTTCGTTGTTTTTGAGTGGCAACTGCGCAGAAATGGAGTGTCGTAGGACATTTTGCGCCGTGCACCTTTCGGAAGCTGGCTTTGAAAAATGGCTTTTATGTGACGACCCCCAATCTCCACATCTCAGTTTCCTCAAGACAACCCCTCATTGGGCTTTTTTGGATCTTTTGGGGGGTACTGCGTGGAAATGGAAGGCTCGGATGGTTTTTCGTCATTTGACATTTTTTGTTTTCCTTGATCCCATAACCTGTCCTGAAAATTTGACCGTAGAATCTACGGTGCAATCTTACCTCCCCCATGAATACCCCAAAAGGGTCCATTTTTGGAGGGTTTTGAGGGGCATAACTCAGTAATGGGGGGTGGGATCACTTTTTCCACTGATTAAGTTTGATTTGTTCGGTCCTTGGGAATCTGTTCTGATATTTGGGTGGGTTGATTTACGGGACCCCTTGTATTTAGTGCGCACGATCTACTCTACCTGCAAATTATTTCTCCAAGCGACAGAACTCTACCTTTTATAGTCTCGTGTTAGAAGAGTGTCAAGGGATTTTATTGGTTCTATTTCTCTTGACGCGCATGACGCGCAGGATAGGAGCAGGCTCAGGTTCAGGCTCGGGCTCAGGCTCAGGCTCAGGATCAGACTCAGGCTGGGGTTCAGGCTCAGGCTCAGGATCAGACTCAGACTCAGGCTCAGGCTCAGGCTCAGGCTCAGGCTCAGGCTCAGGCTCAGGCTCAGGCTCAGGCTCAGGCTCAGGCTCAGGCTCAGGCTCAGGCTCAGGCTCAGGATCAGACTCAGACTCAGGCTCAGGCTCAGGATCAGACTCAGACTCAGGCTCGGGTTCAGGCTCAGGCTCTGGATCAGACTCAGACTCAGGCTCAGGCTCAGGCTCAAGATCAGACTCAGACTCAAGCTCAGGCTCAGGATCAGACTCAGAATCAGGCTCGGGTTCAGGCTCAGGCTCAGGATCAGACTAAGACTCAGGCTCAGGCTCAAGATCAGACTCAGACTCAGGCTCAGGCTCAGGCTCAGGCTCAGGCTCAGGCTCAGGCTCAGGCTCAGGCTCAGGATCAGACTCAGGCTCAGGCACAGGCTCAGGCTCATGCTCAGGCTCAGGCTCAAGCTCAGGATTAGACTCAGACTCAGGCTCGGGTTCAGTCAGGCTCAGGATCAGACTCAGACTCAGACTCAGGCTCAGGTTCAGGCTCAGGCTCAGGCTCAGGCATAGGAGCAGGCTCAGGCAGCTCAGGCTCAGGCTCAGGCTCAGACTCAGACTCAGACTCAGACTCAGACTCAGACTCAGGCTCAGGCTTAGGCTCAGGCTCAGGCTCAGGCTCAGGCTCAGGCTCAGGCTCAGGCTCAGGCTCAGGCTCAGGCTCAGACTCAGGCTCAGGCTCAGGCTCAGGCTCAGGCTCAGGCTCAGGCTCAGGATCAGGATCAGGCTCAGGTTCAGGCTCAGGCTCAGGCTCAGGCTCAGGCTTAGGCTCAGGCTCAGGCTCAGGCTCAGGCTCAGGCTCATGGCTCAGACTCAGGCTCAGGCTCAGGATCAGGCTCAGGCTCAGGATCAGACTAAGACTCAGGCTCAGACTCAGGCTCAGGCTCAGGCTCAGGCTCAGGCTCAGGAGGATCAGACTCAGACTCAGGCTCAGGCTCAGGCTCAGGCTCAGGCTGAGGTATAGGAGCAGGCTCAGGCTCAGGCTCAGACTCAGGCTCAGACTCAGGCTCAGGCTTAGGCTCAGGATCAGGATCAGACTCAGACTCAGACTCAGGCTCAGGCTCTCCCGCCGAGGCGCAGGGGCGCGCACACATGCATCTGCGACTTCGTTCATCTGTACACAGCGATTCCTGGCTGGCTGGCCGGCGACAAGAGGCGGCGCATCTACATTACTCGTAAGTGAACCAAACAAAAGGCTTCACGGACAGAGAAGCAACATCCATATTGATGTGCATAAACTGATTAGCAGTTAGCACACCTCAATCGATTGCACATGCACTCACAATGGTTCACATGGAAGACCAACAGTTGTTGATCTCCTTTAGTAGGAGATCTCTGCTGTTGGAAGACAGGAGTCATCATCGCCATAGACAAGAATTTTTACAACACCAAACGCACAAATTGGGTGAAAGGAGGGAAAAATGTTGTCGTCTTTTTTGCAAACCCTGAAGAATTTAAGATAATTGACTTCATGTAAAGTTCCGCCAACCAAGATTGAAATTTTACAAATTAGAAATTGCATCAAGTTTCCTCTTATTCGGGGGAAATTCAGGCGGGGTGCAGGGCCAACCTTCTGTCATGTGAGCTTTCTCACATGACATTGGGTTGGCCTTGCACCCCGCTTGAATTTCCCCCGAATAAGAGGAAACTTGATGCAATTTCTAATTTGTAAAATTTCAATCTTGCTTTGGCGGAACAATACTTGATGGCATCGTTGTTGCTGATCAAAAAGCGATAACAGATGACTATCTTCTTGCACAATGTTTCACTTTTCATGAAATGACAACGGGCAGTGATCTCTCATTCTGGTGAGATCGATTTTCGTTTCAATTGATTGTTAGGATTTGGTAATCTGTATCTGTCAATGATTAGGATTACGAAAACAAGTATTACATGTGTACGTACATGTTAAAACTAGTATATGCATATTCTTTATAATTATGCGATGCAGAAGACTCTTCCTTACCAAATTTATGATATTGTTGTCAATGGCAGCAATGTATCTGCATGATAAGTTATCAAGTTTACAGCTGTCATCATTATCTGCGGCCAAATAGAGTGGACATCGCGATCCGTGAAACTCCTCATTCAAAACAGCAAGTCGTAAATCTTTCGGGTCGTTGCCAACCGTTACTCCAACAAGAGTCACTTGAAACCATGGAATGAGAAAGTTAAAAATGAACGCCCTGCAACGAAAAATGAAAACATCGAACACAACATCAATTAAAATTATTCTTTTTACAGAATACTGGATATGTGTTTCAGTTCTCACATGATTCAGTACACACAAATGATCTCTCTTAAGAGTTCCGAGTATTGAACCAAACTTTCAAATCATGGCAATCATCTTATAATTCTTCATACGCTACTGTCTTGCGCTCACACTTTTGTACTCGTATATTTGGTAAGATGGATGCCAGTGGTGTGCAACGGCACTAAAGTGGAAGTCCTTGCTGTCTTAGGTCGGGTGGGTGGGGATATGAGGCGTGTGGCGGCGCAAGTAGCTGCAACAGAAACCATACGTGAGATTCTGGTATTGTTGCATTCTGTATATAGGTTTCCGGAAAAACCGTAAATCAGGTGCCCATTTTCGCCAACGAGAGCGAAGCACTAGGGTGCACGAAACTGCTACTGATATTTATAACATTAAATTATTTAACACTATACGTACTTTTTCTAACTTAATACTAGTTTACAGAGGACATTTTCCTGACCGGTTATCAATGCAATGAGAATTTGTTCACGCTGGTTCCAAAAATTATCGTTTCACACTTAAACGATATTGAATGAATTATGCAAAAAAGTTAAATTAATGCTCCAAATGCAAACGTTTGATTGTAAATCCACACATTTTCATGTACCCTTTCACTGACGTAGAAAAGATGCGCTGGATCGTGTGTTGAAGAGATATGTTGATTTATGCTCTATGAACACTCTTGAAATAACTCATTGAAGTGCATCACATTGCACACGTATATGCTTTCGTTAGAACGTGTATACGTGTTCATGCATATCTCTTATGCATTACAGCGACAATGTTCACCCAATAATGTAATTAATTTTTTTAATGAATTGAAATTGAAATTTTTTATCTTCGTGCTCTCTTTCTGCGGTATTTCTAGCAGTTGCTCGTTCTAAAAACACAAATATCTTTACATCTCAGCAGATTATCGACACCTAATTTTAGAGTGATTTCTCGCGTGTACTCGTAAACTCTGTCTCAGATTTTACACAGGCGATTTTACATTTCCTATAGCAGTTCTTGTAGAAACCAATCTATATTTGTTCGTTTGTCAATAGACTTGTTTGCACAGATACAAACTGATGTGAAAGATAAATGAGACAAACATTGTTTATTTATTTATTTATTTAAAAGAAATTCGCTATCGTGAATGCGAATATGTCGAAAATCATAAAATTAAAAAAAAGTCACATGCTCAACAGGACACAACATTGATGAATGTAAAGAATGTAAAGAAAAATACAAAAACACGAAGTTAAAGACTGACAAATGGTGATACAAAATGGACAAAGTATTAGCAGAAGTCGTGAGAAGGAAAAAAGAATGAGCATTTTTGCAGATGTTAAAATGGTTGGAAACTAGAAAGAAAGGTGATGAATTAATGATGATGATTAAAATGATTAAATGATTAATTAAATAAAATGATTAATCAATTAATTAAAATGATTCATGGGGCTGAATCATAAATGTTGAAATTATCTTTAGTGAAGATACATCTGCGCATAGAACGGATTCTTCCCTGGAGTATTTCGCAGCGGTGGTATCTCGCAAAAATGTAAGATAATGATTGGACTGCCGAAAGTCATAAACATTTCAAAATTCAAAATTTATGAAGCTTTATGGTCGGCTTGCGCAGATGACGTGCACAATGAAGGAAAGTTGTGACTTGTGGCTTCTGTAGGTCCAAGCAATGAGAGCTCAGGACAGTTTTCGAATGGAATCTCTCTAACGGCGGGGACACGATGTTGAGGTATAACGCTATATAGAGCAAAACGCTATATCTGGGTCGTGCCTTCCCACTCGCGAGTGGGAAGGCACGACCCAGATATAGCGTTTTGCTCGATATAGCGTTATACCTCAACATCGTGTCCCCGCCGTAAGAGAGATTCCATTCGAAAACTGTCCTGAGCTCTCATTGCTTGGACCTACAAATATTATCTCTCCTTACGGCGGGGACACGATGTTGAGGTATAACGCTATATCGAGCAAAACGCTATATCTGGGTCGTGCCTTCCCACTCGCGAGTGGGAAGGCACGACCCAGATATAGCGTTTTGCTCGATATAGCGTTATACCTCAACATCGTGTCCCCGCCGTAAGGAGAGATAATATTTCAATCGAGAGAAGCATCGGGAGGTGAGGACGCAGCACGTTATAACTTAGAACAGAAGGAATTTATTCAATAAACAACCTGCTAAATTTATGCAAGAAATCATAGCATCAAAAGCTAGAAAATAGAAGCGAGTGAGGAAGCTAGAAAATAGAATGCAACAAATTAAGAATCTGCTAGCTCAGCAGTTTCTTAATATCTAGCATTCTAGCAATTTATAGAAGCTTCTAAGCTAGCAGGACGATTTTAGCAGGTTCGTATAGACTGCTGGCAGTCTAACACCCTGCACATCCGTGCTCAGTTTTATGGTGGGTTGAGGCGACGTAATTTTTGCCGTAAATTGAAAGTCGGCCAGTGTGTTTTGATAAAAAAATAGATTTGCGAACTTTGAAATTGATCTGACTCATCGTACTCTGTTTGCTGGGACAGTTTTCGAACAACATTTTCCAGCCTGGCTCGTGTGCGCTGCTGGACTGCGGAGAGGATTGGCAGAAGTGCCTGCGTTGTTCTGGTGGATTTTGTGGGGTACCTCAGGGTTGAACATACTGTTTTGAACATTTCGTGAACTGAGGACTTTGAGATTTGCAGAGAACTGTTGGTGAATATTGAATTGCGAGATGCTTATGCTGCGAAAGTGTTCGAATTTAATTTGGATATTAATTTGATGATGTGATCTGAACTTCTTGGGAATTTCGATATACCAGTATTTTGTTAAAGGAAGCTGCAATTTGTGAAAGGAACTTTGCGTCAATCAATGAATGATGAAGACCGACAACTCACGCTCATCGCAGTCGTTTTACTTATCATTCCGACTCTGCATTCACGTCTGTCTTGTTGGCGTCGATTTTGCATTCTGTGGTCTGAGTTTTCATACGACTTCAATCATTTCAATCATGCCACGTGGCTGTTCTAAGGCTTCTGATGCAACGAGTGCACCATTGTACTGCTATTCTGCATGCAAATTCGATCGCAGGCATCCCCCATCGTCAGGTGATATGATATGTTGTCTCGCGTTGATGTCTCCAGCATTTGCGGTAAATGGTATCACCTAGAATACTTTGGTTTATCATCGGCATGCTGCATACCTTCCATTGCTTGCATGATGTGTCTTTCGCATATGGCCTCTACCATCAGAAGCCTGCCTAACGTGGTCGACTTGGCAGACAAACTTTCGGTAATAGAAAGCGACATGAAACAACTGAGATAGTGCTACTTTGGTAACATTGGCTTTACTGGCTCAAATCTCGGTGATATATTCTCACGCCTTGATAACATTGACAGCACATTGGCTCAAGAAGTCGCAGCAAATCTGTCTGACTGTGCAGATAAAGTCGCACGACTAGAAGCCCACACCATGGAACCTTCTGTCGACCTCACATCTTCCAATGTATTGTCTGATGCTGCAACGCAACTGTCTGTGAGCATCTCAGAGACTACTCCGTCTCAAGTGCAAAAGAGTCACTCAAATCAAATTTGCTGCACAAGTACAATCCCAAGAAGGTAGAAGATCTCCCACATTATTCCTGTGCCAAAAAAGGGTGATAGCCACGACTCCATCAAATACCGCCCAATTTCCATTATTTCTGTCTGCCAAAAGATTTTTGAACAACATTTTAGATTCATTATTATCAATTTCTTTGAGAGTATTATTTTTTGTAACCTTCCCAGCATGGTTTTCGAAGGGGATAATCATGTGAAATCCAACTTGTTCACTTTGTTCACGACATATTGCGCAAGCTTTTGAGGAAGGGCTACATGTCGACACCGTATTTATTGACCTTGCAAAAGCATTCGACTCCGTCCCGCATGCCCTTTTGATGCAAAAATTTGACTCTCTCGGTCCGCCAGTTTTCATATCCAATTTGTTTAAATCGCATTTAGACTCGCGCCTATATACGAGTATATAAAGTTAAAATTTCCAATGAAGTTGCACACTCGGCATTTAGGATCAGGCAAGGGGTCCCATAAGAGGGAAGTGTTCTGGTCCCCTTTTTTCTTTGCTATACATATATTATGACATCTCCGCTGATATTAACTGTCAATTCAGACTATACGCTGACGACATTGTGGTGTACCAAGCTATATGAGATGCAATGAAGATGCCTCTGTTCTGCAAAATGATTTACATACTATCTACGACTGGTGCGTGAAATGGAAAATGGAAGTGAATGTTCAAAAATGCGAATTTCTCAAAATTTTCAAAGGTCGTAATGTTTATACTATTATTCCACAACACGCGTATAGCCTTTCTGGTTCCCAGATCTCTTTGGTTGAGAAATTCACTTAAGGTGGCGTTTCTCTTTCTCCTGATTTGAACTGGGACTGCCACATTGAAAGTGTAGTAAACAATTAATCTACTCGTGCTTTTGGGGCTATTCAGATCAATCCTGATGTTAAGCTGAAAGCTAACAAGTCAATTTTGTTCTCCCAAACCTTGAGTATATGCTTCAGTTGTCTGGGACCCTCACACACAGGGTCATTCCATTCATCTGGAAAAAGTGCAACGTTCTTCAGCACGCTTCATCCTCAATGACTATATGGACGCACCTCTAGTGCTTCTGCCGTGCTAGCCAAGCTCGGACTTCAGGAATTGAAATAAGACAGGCTTGAGAGACGTCATCAATTCTTGCAACAATTGTCGTCTCAGGTAAATATAAAATTTCTCTTCCACCTGACTTTGTCCTTGTGATAAATCACAGCAGAACACAGCACTGCCGATATATCACTGTACCACTCATAAAGAATAACACATATTTTCATACTTTCTTTCCCAGCACTGTTCGTGCTTGGAACTCTCTTGACTCTTGCCTCTTTCTTCGAGTTTTCTTGTTACACCATCGCCGGCCTGTGCCTGACCAACCTGATGGACCAACCTGATTGGATATACCAGGAGAGCTCTGTTTTAGAATATTTAGCGATTTACTTTTGTTTTTTTTGTGTGTTTTATGCACTGACGATCTGCATCTCAGTTTCGGTTGTCACTCAGTTGCTGATTAGTCCACATTTCAACTGCTCATCTCTCGTCCGTTCGTTCATCTAATTATGGCGGTTAGTTAAATTACATTTCTATCCAAAAGTGCATAGTGGCGTTTGCCCGTTTCTATAAAAAAAAGTGTCTGACCTAAGTGATCCAACAAATGCAGTTTAAACTGCATTTGTTAAATTAACAAAAAAATTAGTTAAAAATGTTAACACTCCGTGTCTGAGTCTTCATTTATTAATGTGCTAATGTGTCTTATGACATGTTCAACCTTTGGCCAGTGGACCTTGCCGACTGGTGAATTGAACTGTTCTTTATTTCCTTCCAGAGTGCTGTTTGAAATCATGTACAGAGTGCTTCTTTTTGTTATAGACATTTTGATTCAATGTGGGTGAGTCAGCTATAAGTCAAGCAATTTTTGGGTGATATTCTTCCTTGAGAATCATCTGTCAGTTGCCGACTCAGCTGATTGACATAAATATTTGCCGGAACTTGTATGACACATGGGTACCAATTGCATTAAGACATGTCAGTTTGAGTTTTCCCATATCCGGGTTTGTGAACGATACACTGTCCCGTCCTTTTCCCCCTTTTTTGTATGTCACACAGAAACTTTATCCCGTTAAATATGAAAATAAATCAGTGATAATTTCACGCTAGAACACTGCCATTAGAACAATTATATTACAATTGAGATAATGTACACACAAAATTTCCAAAAAAGAAACATGAGTAAAACCAGCCATCAGAGAAATTATTTTGATGCCATGGAAACAATGTTACAACGACATTAATGCCCGGTTGCACCAACGTGGATCAAGCACTGATCTCGGATCAAACACTGATCCGAGATCAAGCATAGGGTTTTAACATTGCCTGATCCAGGATCAGAGCTTGATCCGAGATCAAAGCTTGATCCACGTTGGTGCAACCGGGCATAAGACTTGAAAGTAAAACTATGTTATTGACCGACAGTCTTAATTTCTGAGTTTTTTTCAAATCTGATATTTTAATAAACTTAAATGAAAATAATAAATTTTTATCTGTTTAATTATATCACTGTGGATTCATTGGAAAAAGTTCGCTAAAGATTTGCTGTACATGTGAATCTTTAATTAGACTTGGTCAATTCCAATTCATTGGAAGTATACGGTGAGCCAGCCAGCTTTTATCCAGTGCCACCATGAAGGTCGATAGTAGCCAAGGAATGTTACCGGAAGTTAACTGTCGCGAGAGTAATCAATTCATTGCCATAAAATGGGTAATTGTTTAGGTGGCATGTCGACAGCAAAACTGATTGTCTTATAACTTCAATACTTAGAAGAAAAACATCATCTGGTACACCTGAATTCTACAGGGATTGAAAAGTTATCGTTAAAAGTTTCTAAGCTATGAAAAAAGAAATAATCGCTGTAACTTTTGAAAAACTCCAGAGATATTGTCCATTTGCGAAGTTAAACTGAGAAATGTCTGCCCATGGGAGGCGGTATCGCAAAACGCGATTTGATGTCGGAATTGACGTCTACCAGACGATATGTACAACGTGGGGCGCAATCCAACGGGAAACAACAGTTTTCGATAAGAGCACCTACTTCGATAACTCACCACTTATTTCTCCACATTGTAACCATGTTCTTCATCATCAAAGCCTTGAATCTGTTGTAGAACGGGCACGATGGCAGCCTTTTCTTTTTGCTTGACATGTCTTCTATTTCAATCGAGGAACCCCTTCGAATTGAGAGCTTTTTAATAAATAAAAAAAAGGAACTTAATGTCGGGTTTACTTGACTACTGCGTTAATCCTGCCAAGAGATGTGTGGTTTGCCCCATTGGAAGAATAAAAATATTACATCCGTAATTTACGTAATTCAATAAATGCATTGTGTACATTGTGGATATTCAACCGAAGCAATGTCAAATGAATCTGAAATATTTTCACAACAAATCACTTGGGTGGCATGTGTAGAGTGGCATCGAGCAGGGAAGGTATCGGTTGTTGGAGCCACATTACGGCCATGAGACTGGGTATCAACCTATGGATTCTCTACGGGAGAGAGGGGGATATTTGTCTTTTACAGTGCGCATTTACTGACGGTTGAAAGAGGTCAATAATAGAAACAGCAATTATTGCAAACAATGAACTGCTTAACGATTCAATGCTACGCGTTTTCGCTATTTTCTCAGCCTTTCATTCCTTGTTAAATCGTTCGGCGATGATCTCAGTCGGTTTTCTAACGGTCCTTTTTTCTGTGTTGCAAAATATCATTCTTTTGATTTTTTGTTGTTTATCGATAAGCTTTTGCACGTTTAGTTTGATCATAAAACTTGTTTTGTTTGCAATGTGACTGCAACACTAATGGTGAGCGAAAATAGCTCCTACTGTCTTGAGTCTGCTTTTTGCTTTCATTTCATTCTGCGTGGCTGCACACTTATCATAATCTTGCTTTCAAGAATGGTTAATTGTCTGTTTTATTTTATGTTTTGTTCTTTTTATTTTATTGAGTTAAAAGTTCATTCATAATTGGCTCAATTTGTATTTTTCCTGATACTTTGTCCAATTTGAAATCACGACTGCGGCTATGTGCCGAGGCATGGACTGAACCAAATTTCCTAAATAGTTGGGCTTCTGTCGATATATCAAAAAATCATGGCGCACCGTGGCCCACATTTGCACAGGATAAGTCAAAATGGCGCAAGATAATCTGCCTCACGGTGCTTGCTTCGATCCCGACTGGAGCCTGAATTGGCCTGCTTCAAGAAAAAGAAGAATCGGAAACGTTCTCATAGATGACTTTCAATATAACCGGCCGATGAATGACGGATCTAATTTTTTATTTTGTTTTCCCTCCAATCATGCATGAAGGTAACAACCATAGTTCGAAGAGATCGCCGCAATGAACAGGTGCATACATGCGGTTGATATCACAGATCAAAAAGCGTAGCGTCTGCCACCTGAGTGCATCGAATGAATCAAAGCTTAGAGAGACCTCCTCAATTCCAAAGGCGACTCGTTGGCAAAAGAAACCTGTGAGCAAATAGTTCGGAAAAAGTTATGCCTATAGTTGCTTATTAAAGCGTCTTAACAGCGGGAGCGGTGTTCGAGTTTGGCACGCACGGGCCAAGGAAAAATAACCAGGGTTTTGCTTCGATTGGTATTTAATCTCGGCATCACGGTTGGTAGAATCTGATGGACACATTTGGCGCAATGGCAAACAAGGATTCTCACTTTTGCAACTGCACAACGCTGCCACCAATCCTGATATCGGAGAAAAGTTTTATGCATTTGCTCTGAAACGTGACATCACGCTTGCTTTTACTGTGACCCGAAGTCCAAACCAGCAATTCGTTGCATGACGTGAAAAAACGCATGATGAAGAGGCATAGGTATGTGGTTGAGAACGGGCAAAAAACAGATACGAACATAAAGAGGCAAAGCGCAGGATTGCGCCTATTTAAAGCAAGCAAGTTCCTGAGATCGATGACGCCTTTCTAAGTGAAACAAGTGTCTGTTGCTTCGCTTTATTTTTGTGTGTTCAGCTGGAGTAATGTTGATAATGTTGATAAACGGCAACATCCACAAATGTGGCAGGCCATCTCTGCGAACCAGTTCTTATTTGCCCGAGATGAAACTGCAGCGTCAGGTGGCATGTACCGTTAATCTTTGGGGATATTCATTCCTTTTAATGCAATCGTGTAGTTCAACATGCGACACTAATTTTATTTCAGTTCATCGTGGGATTACAACTTCTTCTGGTCCTTCTGATGAAGGGTGACAAACCAAAATTTTGTCCAATCAAAACAACTGATATGCGTGAATCGATTTGTGATAAAAGGCGTTTAATTGGGTTTATGCAAACAATTCGAAATGCTGATCCTCCTGATTATCAGCTGCTAATGTCGTGTTTTTCGCCCTTTTTGAAACAGCTAGCATGCGCCTTCTGAAATCTCATGAATGGTCACAAGTTGGATTAATGGCGTTCGTAAAATTTTCGAAACTGTATAGTTTCACCAATTTTGAATTGCGTCAAACACGCTTATACCACCTTGTTTGCAGAGAAAGTCCTCCGCCGACCAGTCATGAAGAGCTGCGGCTTGCATTGCTTACTAGAATCTAAATTATGAAGTGATCATGAATTAACTGTATTTTTGCAATTCCGATTACTATAACGGATAAGGACATATTACGGATGTGTTTGTTTGAATTGTTTCAGAGTTATTCTTTCGTATTTAAGTTTTTATTCCATGGTATTTTCTATGGTATGATAAACGATTTGTCCGTTGTTCTTGGTATCATTTAGATTCAGATCATTTTGATTGGTTTATTCGTAAAAAAAGCTCATGGGCCAGTTTCAGCCTTTCATTAAAACATATACCTGTGCCGCGGCAAATGGACAGCAGCGCGCAACTGTTAGATCAGATGAATCAATCTCAAATTTATGCCTTGTTTTCTATCAAAATTATTGCTATAATTTTCATGAACAATAATATGTTTGACGAATTTCGTAATTATCATTTCTATGTACATACCTATACCTAATTTTGCATTCACACCTTTGAAAACGTTTCGCCAAAGGAAGTGTCGTAATGTTGGCCCTGTCAATCTTTTTTGGTACGCGCCAAGTTTCGCTGGAGTGAGGAGATTGGCGTGGGCAAGCCTTTTTCATCTGCTTTTCTCCATATTTCTTTACTGACATCATACATACAGTAATTTCCTTTTGAATTGATTTCTTTTGTTATATCCAAAAATCCCGAGAAAAGAATTGGGGGTTTCTTGCATGTTTCTCTGCAAAACGTTTGTCGCGAACATTTCTAAAAATCCTAAGTCAATCCACCACCGATCACATGACATACATCGAAGTTGATCGGTAGATTTCGAACAAGCGCTGCACTTTGCACTTGACGTTATTATTATTATTATTATTATTATTAGTGAAGACAATACTGCTATAACAGGCTTTGGTAGCAGGTCACAAACATAAAAGAAAATCAACAGTCCATGGTTAAAAGGGTCGTGGTAACACATTTAGCAGAAAAAAACAAAAAAACCAAACAAAAAACACGCAATCACAAGTGGACAATATGGAATGTAACAACTAAATCGGTGCGGCGACTAAAACTAAACTAAAACTAACTAAAAAAAAAAACGTTTTCTTCCGGATTTTCACGCGACTGTGAAGATCGGCGATCTGGTAGCACTCCTGACTACCGATTGCATAAGTTCAACGGACTAGAGGTTTTAGGCATTGGGTACTTTCATTTTGTGTGACACCGATTTTTCAATCGTTCTCTTTGTAAGTTCTTGCCATGCGACTTCGTTATAATTGAGTTATCTTGCGAATAAATCACTGGGATTCGATGTAACAAAAACTTCTGAGACTTATTTGGTTGGATTGCAAGAGTCCAGGGAGCAGGATTCAGGCCCATCCAGAGTGCTAAATCGGAGTGTCATCAACCTAAATAGGGCCAAACTCTTTCTCGTGATAATACTTTTGGAGTGGTCGAAAATCATCAGCGAAAATCAACTTTAATTTTTTTCCATAGAATAACGATTTGAAGCGCAAACCAAGATCAATGCAATACATATGGTGTTTTCCCTCAAAATAATTCGTGCTTTTTCATGCGTTGCTATTCGCATTAGTCCATTCAGATAAGAACGGACATCGGTGAAACTTTTACTCGTAGGAATCTGCTTCTTCAATTTCTGCTTCTTCAATTTCTCGAGGGAAACATTATTCTTTCCGAATCATGCGTGAATGGCTCTATTACGACACTTGGCTAACGCAAATCGAGGTTACTGCTGAAAACAAATTTGCCACCTCCTCAGATTTTCCTTAGCTTCAACTTGCATCTGCGAGTAGTACTTATCGATGATGATAACAGAGCGCAGATTACTCAACGTGAAGTGCTTTCGATCTTGCTACGAGAAAATGTATATTGTGGTGCAAGTATACAGTAATGATATCCATATCAATGTAAATACATTGGTACATACCACTGATGCCCTCCTTGAGTCAACGCAATATTCACCTCCTGTATCCTCCAAATCTGTTGTTCCTGGAAAGTATCTCTGCTGCATAAAATTTCTCTGCAAGTGGAAGAACTGGTTTTCCAGTTTTGTTGCTTTTGATTTATCCTCGCTTCTAAAATCAGTCTCATCGCCCTTCTCTGGATTATCATCACGTGAACCACAGTGGATATCTGTTTCTCCGGGAAAATCACAGGTCTCCGAGATCATGCGTTTTTTCAGTATTCCGTAACTTGATAATTTTGCAAACTGAAAAAGATAAATTGGAACACTAAAGTGGCTGTTTGCACTGAAACATAATAATGCTGATATATGGCTTTTCTGCCTTTTCAATCTGCATTGATTCACACCATTTTAACTTTTTAACATCTTACAACCTTTTTATCATTTTACGATTTGCTGGTTCAAGAAACAATTGATTAAACAGGTGTAAAACGGGGTGTCCATAATGTCCGGTGCCATAGGGATTCACATATTTGTGATGTACCCCGATCGTTGTATTGGTCGTCGGCACTCATCCTTTGGGTATTTATCAAAATAGATTTATGCGGAATCTGTTCGTGCTGGGCATTATGCTCACCGCAGGAACAGATTACCACTTTATTTTTTTGTAGTGTAACCAACTTCAAAAGCATTTTGTATAGTCTGGATTTGTCAAAGTTGCTTTACTGAGTTCTGCAGAACGTGAAATACTACGTGCAGACTTGCTTTGAACTGGACGGAAGCCATATCGATCAAATCATGTGAATTCATGCGAACGCATGAATGTGAATTTTCCTGCGAATTAAGCAACGGTTATGTCTCCAGACTTTGTGGACACCCTGTTAGCTTGAACGTTGGAGCATTAAGGAGTTAATTGGTTAAAAATTTGCAATATGAAAAGTTTTGGTTTTTACGCAGAGGAATTCAGAATTTATATTTGGCCTAAAATCAATAATTGAAGTTACATAACGAGACGGAATACGTAAACATATACGAGGGTTGATCAATCATTACTGAGACTCGCATATTTCAAGCTGATTAATTTCAAATCTCTTCTCACGTATTCCTACAGTGGTCTTTCGAAATATCACCTGTAAAATTTGGGTTTGACAACGAAATTGGTTTTGTCCAAATCGTCAATTTAATGATGGAATTTCGACTGATTTTTGCTTCGCCAATAAAATTGAAGTTTCTGGCATGAAAAACAACAAAGTGGATGAATTCTTCGTGAAAGGGCAAACAAGTGGCATGCCTGCGAGCATTTCGGAAATGAGGGACCTTCCGCTGACATAAATGAAGAATGTATAATGCTCCGTAACCCATGCACGACCCTGAAGTACAGGTTGCGCAATAGTTGGATGTTGGTCAATCTTACATTATGGTTCTTGTTCGAGGTTGGATACCTCGATAGGGAGGTAGGCCATTTTTCTGTCTTTCAAAATCTTGACCAAATCGCCTTTCTATATAAAATTTCTTGTAAAAAATGTGGAAGTCGCTTCAGTCCAGAACTCAAACTGTGGTTAGACTACCGAAAGTCGTACTTACATGTTCGGTTGTGCCTGTATTGTTGTCGTTCTTGAGATTTGGGGCTGAAACTTTTTTGGAGTTTCAAAATCCGGTCGCGATCGTCTCACACGCGTAAACGTTTCGTACTTTTCTCAAAAATGGTAGAATGCACCGCAGTAATGATGGTGAACTACGATGGGATCACAAAGGGGCAATGAGGCGTGCAAATTAAAGATTTCAGCGCGCTCGGTTCAGCTTCAGACGTTTTTGAGATTAGTCGCTTAGATTGGACCTTTCATTGAATTCATTCAATAGAAATAAAAAAATAACGTTTGAAAGGCAATATGGTCCAAAATGTTCAACAGTTCCAAAATCTGGTCGATATCGCCTTGCGAACGTAAAGTTCTATAAGTTCAGCAAGAATATAAAAGTGACTTCATTAACGAAGTTAAACTATGGCAAAACCACCCAAAGTAATGAACAAAATTTCAGCTAGAAAGCCTTTGTCATTTTTGAAATTAGGTGGGCTAACCACGAGTTTGAAATTCCGGTCCAAATTGCCTTACAAATCTTCAAGTCCTTTAGTTTCCACAAAAACTGTAGAATTATCCACCGTAACGAGTGTGAACTTTTGGAAGACCGCCAAAAGTCGGACGAAAAATATCAGCACGCTATAGCTTTAGCCGTTTTCGAGATGAGGTGGGATGTATACAATGAAATGGGCTTACATAATATTTCGGTGGTTTGAATTTTAGTTTCAATTTAAGTATTTTGTTGTTTTTCAGCCACAACGTGGTTAAATGCACATCATCAACAGTAGCTTACAACTGATTGTCTCCTTGTCTTGATAGGAGTGGTGTTAATTTTACCACTGCAACATAGATCCAAAAACACTTCTTCCAGAGTTTTCCTTCCGAATTTCGACAACAGTTGTTGCGGTGGCTCTTCAGCAAGGAGGTATCCGTCTCTCATCAAGCCAACCTTAATTAATGATTAATGATCATGAGGAGAGGAAAGGATGAGAGAGAGAGAGATGTAGATTCCATGATTAAGAAGTGCGCGATTCATTCATTTCAGAAGAGTTGGGTGAATGCCTTTTAATCAATGCTTTCATTTCAATGTTTTCAATTCAGTCACAGAATATCCATTCCAAAACTTGTTATTTGCAAAGGCATTCATGTAAACAGCAATTTGCGAGCAACATTCGACATGGATAGCGACATCCCACAGTAAAACTCAGTAAGTCATATCGTTAAAAGTCATGGTTCTTTACTGTAGAGAAAGCGATAATCATATTCCTCAACACTCCTGAAAAGACGCTTCTGGGAGAATTGGCTGGTCTTCTGTAGAAAGTGTTATGACGAGAACAGCAAAATGCAAGAAATTATCGAACCAACAACATACAAAAAATCCTTAAGAATCCATGGCACTGGCGCATTGTTTACATATTCATTTCATTCATGCAAGAACCGCACTAACGTGGTCAGCTTGTTTTGCTTCTTCGATGTAATGTGTTGTGATGATTATTGTTTTATTTTCCTTCGAACTCAGGTAGGCAAGATGATCCCAAATGCTAAAATAAAATACATTAAAATGGATTTATTGGAATAATCGGAAACTTCCGTTGATGGATTGAAATCTGCTGGTGCTGAGCGAAGCAAAACTGACGCAGCATACTGCGATAACTGCTGTTTTGTAACATACAGCGATTAAGTACAGTTAGCGTGCAAATCTCAAAAAAGTCTGTCAGCACAACAACCAGTTTTAGTTCTCGCTTATGAAGTAAAGCGGCGCTAGTTGAAGTGCATTGTTAACTGTAAAATGTGGTTAATTATTGAACTACCAATAATTCAATTGTGCAGAAAAGAACTACAGTGGAGTTTTCTTGAACTTGTAAAGTGTTAGGGTAGAATTGAATGGGAACTCGAACTTCAAAGGAACGGGTAACCGTCTGTTAATGCCACGATACGAGTGCCAGTATACAGCGTGTTCTCACGAATAACAGAAACAGGTATGCTGCTGCCGGTAATATGCCAAGGCGCTGTAGCATTCAGTTCAAATGTCCACTTTGCCTAAAATTGCGATGGACAAGGTGTCCCTTTTTTGCGAAATTGTTTGGCAAGTCGTCCGCAGACTTTTGTTGGAGCTTCCGCACAAGCTCAATGCACGATTCCAACGTCAACATGGTCAATGATTTGGAATTCCAGTTTGCCGGCAAGCGATTGATGACAAATTTGTTATCACAAATCGCCGTCCGTGGAGAGTTTTCCAGACGAGCCTGAACGATGAGCAGTGGCGTAATCGGAATTTTGTTCAGGAGGGGACGACCAACAGAAGAAGTTATGCTGAGCGGGGAAAAACTATCGCAGACGCGATCCGGGATTCCTAGGGACGGAATCGCTGGCAAAACGTAAGGATAAATTTTGTATTTTGGTGGTAATCATGGTGCAAAAATGGGGATCATCATGACAAAATTAAGTCAAAACAGGTGAATGGATTTTCTTTTCAAAACCGAACTGCGCATGGCAGATTTCATCCGGCTTTAGTACAACCGTTGAGAAGAGGACAAAATGTCGCCAGAAGTCAAAGATGCTTTTTTCGCCAATTTTTTCCACATGTCTTTTGCGCGACTTTGACAGATGACAGATGACTGCGCGAGATTGATGACGGATGACTTTTCCAGAGATGCGCAGACTTTTCACCACTCCTTAACTGGGCCAAAACAGACATTCGAAGAAAACAATTCAAAACGTAGTCTGAGGACTGCCTTTTTGATTTTTTTAGTTCGGGAGAGGGCGCGTCCCCCTTGTACCGTACCCTGTGTGCGCCACTGATGACGAACATAAGTTTCAAAGCAAGGTCAGTGTCAAGGACTGCGCCAATCGCCACTTCATCACGACTTAACTACATTGACGCATGCACAACACTCGATTGCGTTATAATGGGAATGCAAAAACGGTTGAGTACCTTTAAAAGTCAACATGAGCCTGAATAGCAGAAACAAAAAGCAAAAAATGTGATGCCGATAAATTGGGACACCCTGTTCATCGCAATTTTAGGCAGAGCGAGGAGTTTTAAGTGACTGCTATAGAGCGATGGCATATTACCGGCAGCAGCACACCTGTTTCTGTTATTCGTGAGAACATGCTGTATGTAATTTAGTTTCATTTAGTACATGTCCGCTGCACTTCCAATGCTGCATAATAACAAAACGTCGAAGTTTGGATCAGCAGCAGCATCATATTCAAAGAAATGCATATGATGGAGGTGGAGACATCGAATGGCATTGCGACTTTGTTGTCAATGACAATTTTACATCATCTTTTGTTGACAACATTGAGGACCGTTCAGTTACTATTCCTGTTTTAATGAAGAAATCTATCCAAATCTGCCGACACCTTAAAAACCAACCCAAGCTTCACGTTGACCTAATTGTTTGTAATTTGCGGGGACGGACACAAATGTCCCAATCTTGTGGAACAGAAATGTTCTCTATTTAGGAACATCAGCCCCGTATAAATACATGGCAGTAAACATTTTACAATTCGTTATAAAAACAAATGAAATGACAGCAATAAAGAAAGACACAATATTCTTGGAATCAATAGCAGCAAATAGTCAAACCTTTGTAGTCGTATAAGTTAAAGAAGAAAAAGAAATTCTATGTTGCAGTCCACCCTCGAAGCACTTCAATAATTACCCAGTTCTTGCAAAAACCTGTTTCATATATCTACAGTAGGAATGGGAGATGATGTTTTCCAGTTGCAAAATACTTATTTCATATATGGAGACGTAATGGAAGGTGATTTCCTTCTGCAAAATACTTGTCACACATATTGGCTTAGATGGTACAACAAACCATCCAAGAATCATTATGCTGTCATTATCACGATTATCACATAATGATTCTTGTTTGGGTTGTTATACCATCTAAGCCAATATGTGCAAACAATTTGCAAATGGAAATCATCGTCTCCCATTCCCCCTGTATCCGTGGTTTTTTTGCAACGAATGGGTAATTATTATTGAAGTGCATCGAGGGTGGACTGCAACATATAGAATTTTTTTTTCTTCTTTAACTTATACGACTACAAACGTTTGACTATTTGCTACAATTGATTCCATGCTGCTATTGATTCGAAATATCAGGCTTGCCGAGGCATCAGCTAAACTTAAAGCATATTCCAGTCTTGTGGTACCGATCTTGGAATTCGCATGTGGGGTTTGGGACCCATTTCTTTTCCGTCATATATCTGCAGGCTTGAGTGGCTTCATCCGAGTGCCGTAAGACTCATTTGTGCTGATTACAGACGGACTTCGTCAGTCTCCGAAATGATTTCGCGCCTAGGTCTTGAGACTCTTTCACAAAGACGTTCAAACAGACGCCTAAAGTTTCTCCAATAATAATGAAAAGGTACCATTTGCACCTGGTGTCCGTCAAAGGATTATTCCTCGTCGCACTGACAATGGCCACTTAATTGAATACCCCATTTTTAAATTCATTAGCACTTTAACAGTCTTTTCCACGAGTTGATTGCCCTTCGATCCTCTGCCCCCTCTTTACATGCTTGCCATAGGGTTCACATGTGCATCAGTTGTTGGCGTTGAATTTGGTTGCAGCCCTGACCTCTCCCCCTTATATTCTTGTCTAATTTTGCTTTTGCCAACTTCAATTTATTATTTGACGCTCGTCTCTTTAATTATTTCTCGTTCGTATCTTTTATTGTTTGACGTTCAACGTATTCCGAACGATATTCGTTATTCTCACATTTTCTCTGGATATTCATCACAATACTTTGCCCGCAAAAAACTTTCCTAGAAGACGAACTCATACCTACTTACCTATCTAAGGAGAGTTACAAGACTCAAAGCAATGACTCTAAGCGGAGTTTTTGTACTGCGATGAACAAAATCTTTTTGCAATCACTACCCAAAAGGGACTTCCGAGTATCTAATCTCTGTCTTCATTGGTTTTTCGTTTCGGAAAGCGAAACGGATACATAACAAATTACAGCATTTCGATTACCTGTTGACCAAATCCTTAATATCGAAATACGGTGAGAGAGAGACGTTAAAAAAACAAATAGATTCGATCCTCTGGCTGAAATCTTGCACCACCTACGAGTATACCTTCGTAGGCGTCATATTGAAAGAAACATGTTCACAGTTGCGGTATACAGAGTGAGTCAGTGCAGACGACCCAAAATTGAAACTCTTATATCTCGCGATATGGACGTCGGAGAATGTCAGCGCCAGCAAGTAATTTTATCGATTTCGTTAGAAGTTTCTTAAAATACCAGTGCTTTGTGTCTTTGTCCACCCCTTCATGTCAATTCCAGAAGGGGCGTTTTAGCGAGGTCGCTATAACTCTAAAACCGTTGTTCGGAGAATAAAGGTTTAAATTACAAAGTTGTAGCACCAGCGATTCTGAATCCATTGGAGAAGGTTTCATCCCCACTCACCTCTCCTTATCTTCTATAGGAGTAGTTTTCTATTGTGACCTTCCTGGCAGATTAAATTAACTGCAAAGTGTCCCCAAATGCTAATCTCGTGTTAAAAAAGTGACAACTGTAGTATAGAAAACGGGTGCGACTTGGGGCCTCCCCTCTAGCGGGGTGCAAAAAATAGCAAGGGGCCAAGGGGTAAGTCGTAATAACTCCTGAACGGCTTGTCCTAGAACATTGGTTAAAATTATCTACAAAGTTTTAATTCCTGTACCCTCTCAATCTGCTTGAGAAGGTTTCATCCCCCCACACCCGTCTGTTTTTTCTACAGGGGTTGTTTTCTATTGTGACTTTCCTGGTTGGTTAAATTTGCTGTGAAGTGGCCCAAAACACAATTTTCGTTGACAAAAAGTGTCACCTGTGCTTTCGGGTACAAGTCGGGTCCCACCATCTTTCCGGGGTGCAAAAAACATTGGGGTAGTTCGTGAGAGCTCCTGAATGGCTTGTCTTAGAACATTAGTTCCAATTACAACGATGTACTGTCTGCTCCACCGACTCCGTTTGTGAAGGTTTTATCCACCCACACCTATCTGCTTTGTTCTGATGGTTTCAACCCCCTGCTACCTCCATGTTGGTGTTTTTCACTGTTGGGATTCTTTTTATTTTCATATAAAATTACATACAAAGTGTGATCAAATGCTAACACGGTTACTCCTGAATGATGCAACTATGGACGTCCCCTTTTCAGGGGTGCTCTAATTCGCAAGGGGTAGCTTGGTTCAAACTTTCTGTGCAAGTTCTAATGCCCGGAACCCACCGAGTTGGATGACTCTTAAATTTAAAAACAACAAGCAGGTATCAATGCAAGAAACCCCTGTAGCTTTTATTGACAGCCCGAGGGAGAGGTGGCAAATTCTCCCACGCATTTTTCACTGCAGGGCGTTTAACGTGTACGTTCGGAAATGGCAAAAGTTAGAAAAAAAATTTCAAAAAGTTCAAAACTTCAACTTTTTTGACCTGCGAAGTTCATTTCCCACGTAAAAAGACAATAACGCGCTCTGTAAAAGAGGGGATAGGTGCGGATCAATGAAACGGACACAAATCGTTTCGGAGGAGCAGACATTACAGCCTTGTAATTTGGACCAATGTTCTAACGCAAGCTGTCCAGGAGCAATTATAAACTAGGTATTCGTCTTTGCTTTGACACCCAGGAAGGTCCGTCATCATCACTCGTCACTCATCAACAGTCTTTCTTTTTTACGAGATTAGCTTTTGGCAATGCTTAGCTGTTAATTTAACTTGCCAGTAAGGTTGCAGTTGAAAAACACCCCGATCCAGGGGATGATATACCTTCATAACAAAAAACATCCCCACAGTGACAAACACCCCCATGGAGGGTAGCAAGGGTTGAAACCATCAAACAAAGCAGATGGGTGTGGGCGGACTAAACCTTCACAAACGGAGTCGGTGGAGCAGACATTACATCGTTGTAATTGGAACTAATGTTCTAAGACAAGCCATTCAGGAGCTCTCACGAACTACGCCAATGTTTTTTTTGCACCCCGGAAAGATGGTAGGACCCGACTTGCACCCGAAAGCACTGTATGGCACTTTTTGCCAACGAAAATTGTGTTTGGGGCCACTTAACAACAAATTTAATCATCCAGGAAAGTCACGACCTATCCCTTGCTATTTTTTGCACCCCGCTAGAGGGGAGGCCCCAAGTCGCACCCGATTTCTACTACAGTCGTCACTTTTTTAACACGAGATTAGCATTTGGGGACACTTTGCAGTTAATTTAATCTGCCAGGAAGTTCATAATAGAAAACTACTCCTATAGAAGATACGGAGGGGTGAGTGGGGGTGAAACCTTCTCCAATGGATTCAGAATCGCTGGTGCTACAACTTTGTAATTTAAACCTTTATTCTCCGAACAACGGTTTTAGAGTTATAGCGACCTCGCGAAAATGCCCCTTCTGGAATTGACATGAAGGGGTGGACAAAGACACAAAGGACTGGTATTTTAAGAAACTTCTAACGAAATCGATAAAATTACTTGCTGGCGCTAACATTCTCCGACGTCCGTATCGCGAGATATAAGCGTTTCAATTTTGCGTCAGCTGCACTGATTCACCCTGTATTTAAACAAAATAGGATGCTTATCTGCATGCAGAGTGATAACCAACTTCTTTCTGAGTAAAGCATCAACACCAACAGTTGGTTCGTCCAAAATCAGTAGTTCTGGATTGTGTAAAAGCGCAACTGCGAACGAAGCTCTCCTTTGCTGCCCTCCGCTGTTGGAAATATATGACAATAAGATAAAAAGAGAGAGGAAGAGCGATGGAAATTTAATGAGATTATCACAGGTGTTAATTACATTAATAAAAGAAAATGGAATGAATACTAAAAAGCAACAACAGCGTCACATCATTTTGCGCAAACACGAATTTAATAAAAAAAAATTATTATTTTACATTAGCCTGCGGACCGCGAGTTAAATCAAGTTGAAGTACCAGCTGACAACCTTGTTGAAAATTGGATAGTTTCTAATCAACAATAATTCTCTTGGTGCATGTCATCAATAAAAAATATATTGGTAAAGGTATCAAGGAATCTTCAATGGCTTGTACAATTTTTCGAATTTTTGATAAATGACTATTTGATGGCGTTATTTTGCCAAATTGAAAATATGCCAAAATTCCAAATTTCCAATTTGGCGGAGAAGAGAGAAATTGTAATTGAAAATCCCAACCGGGATTTTGACAGAATATAATAATTGTCGTCGCAAGAAACCACAACGGTTTTGGTTGATTCTGTTACCCAGGGGTGTTTCAAATGATGAGCGAAATAATTGCATTTTTTCGACAATTTCTTTCTTTATTTCTTTATTTATTTATTACATTATTCTCGGCAGTTATGACATAGGCCTTAGCTACTGCAGCCAAGGACCTTGGAACAGTGCTTACCAGAGTATGCCGGTACCTCGCCGTGACCGCTGGTAAAGTTGGAGCTGTTTTTTTAAGGTTGGCCTCAAGGCTATATCACCATCCTGTTGCTCGCTGGAGTAAATGGTGCATGGTACCTGGACCGTTTGTCTGATGTTACTTGTACAATAAAAATTCATGTGGTCTGATGATTATATCTGTCCACAAAGAACAATGTTGCCTGAGATGGTGTCCCGTAGGTGTGTGACAATGGACAATGGAAAACAAGATTTCAAAATCTTTTCAACATCATTTCGAGCACAAGAATCGTATTTAAGCTGCTTCTACAGTCCAGCTGGAATTTTTGCTGGAACGGTATGTCATGTGTCATGGTTACCTAAGTTGTTTCTGGGGGAAAATGTTTGCGTTGCCAAGTAAAAACGGAGATATCAACAATCTTATTTGGACAGTGTTGCGCAAACTTGAATGTGTAACGTGTCCAATGTATTTTTTTTCTCTGTCGAGTGTCACTTTTTGACAACTCAAATTCGTTATGCTTGTTCAAAAGGAAGAAAAGCACCTATGCCGGACAGCGTTCTCTCCGCGTGACTGACACAAGGCGAACCATTCCCCCGTTGTAGTGCACCGGAGGGGGGAAGTGAGGCATAAGTAGGAACTTTCCTACCTTCTTTCTTCATCACGATATATCGCGAACCATTCCCCCGTTGTAGTCACCGGAGGGGGTAGGCAACATAGCAGTCACTGTCACTATCTATATTTTTCATCGTTATTTCATCACGATTGTTCATCATCGTATCACTTCGATCATTTCATGATTAACAAACCTACCTACTTCTTTTTCTTCTCTCTAATCTCATGTTTGTTGACTTTGTTTCTTCATTTCATCATTTCCCTACCTTCTTCCTTTTTTTTCACCTATGTCTCACTTTTATTTGCTTTTTTGAATATTTTCACTTGAGATTGCGAATGGGTATGTTGTGGTGTGTGCGTGTGTGCTGGTTAATGCTGCATGCTTGATGCTGATGGTAGGGGAGGTCTTGTTTGGGTCGCGTGCGTATGACTGTTGTGTACCTGTATTGAATGCTATATGACTAGGCCCCGTCCACATTCCGATGATATGTTTTTCCATACTCCGATACCTACCATCCTCACCCCTCCTTCCTTTACCCTTTCCTATCCTTACGAATAATGCAGCCGACGGTCGCGTGTCCTTCCCTTCCCTCCCTTCCCCTCCCCAGGTATATGATGACATTTTACTGTCATATGTGAGAAGTTGCTGTTCTCAATTGACGATTGCCTTGTGGCATAATAACCTGCTGAAAGCAGCGTCTGATACCGATACATACAGGGTAGCCCAAAAGTCATTGGCCATAGGAGAAATGTAAATTTGCTTTTTTTTATCATATTTTGTGATCTGAAACTACTTCAGCTCCAACCACTGATGTCAAAACTTTTATTGGAAATTTTATCACCGAATAAAGTGGTGGAATCCGTGATGGGAGGTGGAAAAAGTCACAAATCACGAAATGTGATAAAAATAACTTATTTAAGTTTTTGCTATGGGCACAGACTTTGGGCATCCCTGAATGTGCGCATGTTGTTCCTAATAAGTCTTGGCATCCATCGTAAGAGCAAGAAAATGTTTTAGGTCACAAAATTTGGTAAAAATAGCGAATTTACATTTTTCCTATGGCCAAAGACTTTTGGGCTACCCTGTATATCTATACCTATACCTTTGGCCTTTTGTCCGGAGGTTTTTAAAAGTTCTTAGATCATGCATTAGAGCTTAAAACCAGGTACCTACAATATTGGAAAAATGGGTTCATGCGTCGTCGTGAGAAGACTCATAAATGAAAGTGAAGTGGTCCAAATTCATGTTTCCAGGCGAGCCAATTTTGATTGAAGTTGGCCTATCGTGAATAGCCGGCGTGATAGCCACGGTAAATTTGTTGACTTTTTTGGTTGTCATCTGGCGGCGCATTTTTGGCCGAGTAAAGATTAAATCTGTGTTGTCTGCGGATGTTTACCGTCAGATTGGAATTTGACTTTGTGTTGGCAATTAAGTCGGAACAAGTAGTCATTATCTTTTGGTTCGCTGATGTTGAGACTTGCTTGAAGCTTGTTTTTAGAACTTCCGAGGGTGTTTGCGGAGTGACATGTTTGGAGCCACGGAACCTGCAGGTTCGCTTTGGTGGTGCTTATTTGGCGAATGGTGAATCTGTTAGCTTGACTTACAGGATGTGCGCTGCAGCACATGATAAGGAGGGACATTCAAAACGATTTGCCAGATCAAATGAAAATTTTGGTAAGGGGGCAATGACAACCTCGTTAAATTGTGAAGGCTCAAGTTCAGATATATGTTACAGTGTTTTGTCGGGAATGTGAGATGATTTAAAACAATACAGTGTGCTTAACTAATGATTTGATCAGGTCGATTTGGTCAGTTAGGATGGGTTGGGCAAAATCGGTTGTGTTAGGCGCAGTTAAATAAGCAGAGCCGAAGTGGTTTTTGTGTTTTATACGCATAGGCTAGTGTAAGTAAGGTTATGTTGTCAATAATAATAATAATAATAATAAAATAATGTTAGGTTAGGGTTTATAGGTTAGGTTAGGTAAGTTTGGTTAGGCAGTGTAGAATACGTTATATGTTAGGTTAAATGAGCAATGATGAAATGATTTGGGTTGCGTCGTGGAAAGGGAGGACAAAATTGCACGCTCGTATAGGGAAACATTTTGGGAAAATATCTGTGCTTTGAACCATGCAATTGTGTCCACCTTTGGCACGATCAGACTGTAGACTGGCGGCGGAAAAAGATTACCCATACATGTGAAAAATTTCCATTCTTGAGATTTTAGCAAAAACTCCATGGACCAGAAATAAAAGATCCTCTTTCATCACTAATGTCAAAATCTGACACCTCTAGAAAGCTCCGTTGCAATTTGGCGCTTTAATTTCTACCAAATGCATTAGAGTAAAAAGAAAGAAAAAAAAGTTTCGGAGGCAACAATTAAATGGGAAAAACACATGTATGAATAATCTTTTTCCGCCGACACTATACATGGTAAGCCTTGTCTCCGTGTCGTGCAATTGTGCACCTCTCTGATATCAACACACAGTTTTCTTTTTTGAATTTTCTTTGTTATTATACTTTGTTTTTTTTTTGCTTTTACTTTGTTCCTGCTTAGTTTCTTTGCAGAAACAAAGTAACAGTCCGCTTTTTTGTTTGCCTTTTTTATTTGCCTATCTGATTTTTTTATCTGTTCGCTTTCAATTTCATTCTCGCATGCTCGCATTCAGTGCATTGGCCACAAACAGTCAACAATGCTTGCACACTGCTGGTGTTGACATGTCCACGTTTCACGCAGTTCCGTCATCTGTTTCAGTCGATGCGAACTTGGGGCTCCCTTCCCCACCCATCCCAACTGGGATCACTGCTCGCCTTCCTGCTTCTGCATTGCAAGCCAGCAGCAGAAGCGGGGTGGCCAGTAATGGTCCATCAGTTGCGACGGAGGGGGTGGGGATTCCACATGGATTGGCCACTAACACTCAACAATATTTGCCAACTGCTAGTGTTAACATATCCACTTTTCACTCAATTTCGTCCCCTGTTTCAGTTGTTGCGAACTTTGGACTACCTTCCCCACCCATCCCAACTGTTATCACTGCTCGCCTTCCTGCTTCTGCATTGCAAGCCAGCAGCAGAAGCGGGATGGCCAGTATTGATCCGTCAGTTGCGACGGAGGGGGTGGGGATTCCACATGGATTGGCCACTAACACTCAACAATATTTGCCAACTGCTAGTGTTAACATATCCACTTTTCACTCAATTTCGTCCCCTGATTCAGTAGTTGCGAACTTTGGACTACCTTCCACACCCATCCCAACTGTTATCACTGCACGCCTTCCTGCTTCTGCATTGCAAGCCAGCAGCAGAAGCGGGATGGCCAGCATTGATCCGTCAGCTGCGACGGAGGGGGTGGGGATTCCACATGGGTTGGCCACTAACACTCAACAATATTTGCCCACTGCTAGTGTTAACATGTCCACTTTTCGCTCAATTTCGTCCCCTGATTCAGTAGTTGCGAACTATGGACTACCTTCCCCACCCATCCCAAATGTTATCACTGCACGCCTTCCTGCTTCTGCATTGCAAGCCAGCAGCAGAAGCGGGATGGCCAGCATTGATCCGTCAGCTGCGACGGAGGGGGTGGGGATTCCACATGGGTTGGCCACTAACACTCTACAATATTTGCCCACTGCTAGTGTTAACATGTCCACTTTTCGCTCAATTTCGTCCCCTGATTCAGTAGTCGCGAACTACGGACTACCTTCCCCACCCATCCCAACTGTTATCACTGCACGCCTTCCTGCTTCTGCATTGCAAGCCAGCAGCAGAAGCGGGATGGCCAGCATTGATCCGTCAGCTGCGACGGAGGGGGTGGGGATTCCACATGGGTTGGCCACTAACACTCAACAATATTTGCCCACTGCTAGTGTTAACATGTCCACTTTTCGCTCAATTTCGTCCCCTGATTCAGTAGTTGCGAACTATGGACTACCTTCCCCACCCATCCCAACTGTTATCACTGCACGCCTTCCTGCTTCTGCATTGCAAGCCAGCAGCAGAAGCGGGATGGCCAGTATTGATCCGTCAGTTGCGACGGAGGGGGCGGGGATTCCACATGGGTTGGCCACTAACACTCAACAATATTTGCCAACTGCTAGTGTTAACATATCCACTTTTCACTCAATTTCGTCCCCTGTTTCAGTTGTTGCGAGCTTGGGGCTACCTTCCCCACCCATCCCAACTGGGATCACTGCTCGTCTTCCTGCTTCTGCAGTGCAAACCAGCAGCAGAAGCGGGATGGCCAGTATTGATCCGTCAGTTGTCGCAACTGACGAGGGGGTGGGGATTCCACATGGATTGGCCACTAACACTCAACAATATTTGTTCCTGCAGATTGGATTAGGTGGGGTTAAGCTTGTTTTAGTAAGTTTCAATATCACTACACATAGAACCCTTACCTAACGAAACCTATAACCTAACCCAATCTAACCTGACCGAGTACCCGGCAGAAAAGGCACATCGTGTGCCGCATACTGGCGCCAAAGAGATGACATAATTCCCCGGGTGAGAGCACGGCTGTTTTATGAAAATCTTTCCCTGGAATCAGGCAATTGTGTGCCCCTTATAAACGATCTACCCAACGATTTTGTGATTTATAATTATTACATGGGTTAGACCAAGCCAGCGTGGTTAATTAAAGCTTTGGTCAGGTTGGAATGGTCACCAATTTAGACAGTATTGAATAGCTTATGATAGGTTAGGTTTAATGATCGGAATCGAAATGGTATTGTGCTTATGATTTGCGATTGAGAGCACTGGTGATTCCGACAAAAAAGAAAGGCATGCCAGACAATTGTCCCGAATGTTATCACCCCACTTCCCTTACATGTTTAATGCTACAAAATATTTTAGCAGATATTCTCTCCACCTTCGTTCGAAAATTTATCGATAAAAATAAAATTTTGCATCCAAACCAATTTGGTTTCGGGGAAATAATGTCCTGCGAGTCACAAGTTTGCATTTAGTAGATGAAATTGCAGGGATTTCTGACGCAGGACTGAGTACCGATGCAATTTTTCTTGATTTTCAAAAAGCCTTTGATTTTGTTCCTCACCACAAAATTTTGGACAAGCGAAAATCACTGGATTTCCCTTCATTTGTTCTGGGGCTATGATTGCCAGTTTTCTATCAAATATAACCCACAGGTGTTATAAGTTCATACTTCAACTTCTGACGAATCTCCTGTAACTTCGGTATTCCCAGAGGATAGTATCTAGGGCCACACTGTTTTTTGATATACGGAGTGTTCAGTAATTGACGGGAGAGAACAGTAAGCCGTTCTGGGTACAGATGGAGTTTAACATTGGGATTATCTAGGCTATTTAGCGGGGTTTAACATAGGGATCATCTAGGCTATCTCGGGCTTTAGCATTGGGATTATCTAGGCTATTTGATGGTCGTTGATGAATGTGAGAACTTTAATTTCTACAGCACAGGGTGTTCCACAACGTGTATGAGTACATTTAATGGCTCATGATCTTTGATGCCTTCAAAATGACCGCACTCTCCACGCTAGGCTCCTCGCGCCCTTCCCGCGTCTGGATCGCGTGCTAGGCGATCGCGCTGCTCGCGAGGGCTTCTCGTCGCACACGTCCATGGCCTTGTCGCATGGCTATCAACTCACGGCAAATGATGTCCTACCATAACCTGACCCTGACCTGGGTGTGTCTGAATTGAACCAAACCTAACCTAAACCTAACCAAACCCAAACAAAGTGACCCAACCTAACCAAACCTAACTAATTTTGGAAGCGCCGTTGTGCAAACGGCGATGGGAAGAATCTCAACGCGCCGTTGATCTTAACATTCGCGTTTTTCAAACAGGGCCCCCAAAGTCAACGCTGCAAAACATTACTTTGATGACGCACCTAACCTATTGAAAGACCCTGTACTTCGCCCACTTTGGACTGAACTGAATGCTATCGACACCTGCACTGTTGGGGATTAAGCACCTGCTGGCTGCGACTGCCTGCGGTAAACCTATGACCACTGACTCTGTAAATAATCCTGTCACTTTTGACAGTGATCCTGACAGTTGACATCTGCACTGTTGGGGATTAAGCACCTGCTGGCTGCGACTGCCTGGTAAACCTATGACCACTGACTCTGTAAATAATCCTGTCACTTTTGACAGTGATCCTGACAGTTGACATCTGCACTGTTGGGGATTAAGCACCTGCTGGGATGCAGTTCAGGTGCATTCAGCATACGCAGTCACAACCAGCACTGCTGGTTGTGACTGCGTATGCTGAATGCACCTGAACTGCATCTGAATTGGTACCTATATGACCGCTGACTCTGAAAATAATCCTCTTATTGTGTTGATCGCACGAATCTGACCAGATGGAACGATGGAATCTTGGAACGATGGAATGGAAATTTCAGTTGGAATTTCCAAGGAGCTCCGATCGCGGAGAAAAAAGCGGGCCATCGACCGCATGCAACATGTGAACACCTGCAGTGCAAGGGATTATGGCCAAATTATGGCTTTTGGTTGCATGCAATGGCTGCAGACGACAGGTCTGAACGGGCTGCATGCACTTGATGCCTCGAGGCGCATTGAGCGAATTTGAATGACCCCACCCCCTGCAGCGTAGACTAAGGCACAGCTGTTTTGGTATCCACTGTCTGCAGACGACACGTCTGGCCATGCTGAACTGGACACCTGCAACTGCATCCTAAGCGGGCCCCTCCCATTGCTTGAGTAAATGGAACCGTTCAGAACCACCAAAGGTCATTGACCCCGTAATAAACGGGAGGCCTGAATGCGATGAATGCGCACCTTGATGCCACCTGCCTGAAGCTGGGTCCACATTGCAGCATGTCTGAAGATGGGTCCATAATGAAGCGTGTGTGGAGTCAGGACCAATTGTCCCTTGGGAAACACATGGCCTAAACGAAGTCATTCGGTGATGACGTAACCCCTTCGAATCGGTTACATAGGCCGTTGAACCGTTGATATGGCCGATATGACCCATCCCCGCGAACCAGGCTGGTGGCCAGGGTTAGAGGTCAAATCAGCTGATATGTTTTGGCCGACCAAGTCCGAAACTGCTGCACTATCTGTCCCATCTCCGCGTGCCAGTCTGGGTTGGTAGCCGAAATTCAACCGGCGAGCTTGGCCTGAATATCCTTCAAATGGTGGAAGATCAGGTCGACCTCTGCCCTCAAGGTCTGGATTGCGCGGTCACCGTAACCTGTCAAAACAAGCGCGCAGCCACACACCGAAGCATGCTGTGACTAATGAATAGGTATGAGCGGGCGAAATGTGCCTGAAGACGGCTCCACAATGTCTGTTGTCTGAAGATGTGTCATAACGAAGTCATTCAGTCAACCCGAAGTGCACATTGGCATTGCAAACACGAACTGAAACACTGATATAGCTTTAACCAAATTAAACAGTCAATTCTCCTGAATCTCAGGTCTGTTGCCAACCAACCATTGTTGCACCCCATTATTCGATCGCAGTAAATAAGGATCATTGACCTTCAGAGGTCAAGGGGTCATGACCTCTCACGGAGAGTTGAACCCGAAGTGCGAGTAAAATATGCATTGCAAGCGCACACTCAAGCATGCAGTGACTTTTGAAAATTCAATTCGAGCTTATCTCCGAACAAAGGAACCTGAATACACTTTCATTGTTGTCATCGATTGTCTTTCATTGTTGATATTATGCCATCAGCGATCTTTGATCGTAAACAAAAAGCAGCCATATGCTGAACCAATAAAACAGTACCAACACCCGTTGAATTCCGAAAAGGCTTTGTAAATGAATATCAAATAGATCTGAATGGCTATGCACGGCCCTGAGTTTGACCAAAACAGAAACAATGAGAAACCAACTGCGAAAGCACTACAAGAATGAACTTGACGAACCTTTGTGCCTTTGGAGAGGATCATGCATCTGAAAGCAGGCACTTCAGAAGCGAGTATGGCTCACGAAACAAATTAAATGGACCCGTACAACTGGAAAATTGAATTGTTTGTTGCATGAACCCTGATCCAGGCTCTCGTGATGGATAAAGCTGACCTTGATGAACCTTTGGAACGGCTGGAGGTCATTGAACCGAGTTGAGATGTGAAAAGGCATGCTGACCGCGGCGTGGGGTGAGAACCTTTGCAAAACAGGATTGGACAAATTTGAAAGAGCATTATCTCACCACACAGAGAGCGTGCTCCCCAAAATGTGATGCAATCTGTTCCATTATTTCTCACAATTTCAACATTTCAACACATCAAACGCATGTCTGATAACGTTACTCGATGTGACTTCGGTAGATTGACATATCAAATTCGATAACTGTGTACACAAGAACATGAACACGGGCCTACCTCGTGCTGCTAAACAATATAAAATGTTCATTATTTCACGAAGCAGAACTTGAAAATTCAAAAGACTTGCCTATTTTCATGACGCAAAAGCGTTAAAACCACCAAATTCGTGACGATAGCTCCTGATTTCGTATCCAAGTCATAATAACCAAAAATGATGACCAAAACTCAACAACCAATAACGCAATAATTGTCCGAACCTCGTGGCGCAGTGGTTAGCGCATTCGACTCCCACCAAGGTGGACTGAGTTCGATTCCCCGTCAGGGCACGAAATTTACTGTGGCACAATGGTGCATCCTCCCTGGGCGAGGCACAGTAGATGAGGTCGGAAAGAGAGACTTAGTGGCCAGTCTCTTAGTCCTTCGGATGGGACTTTAAGAAGGAGGTCCCGTGTGCAGCATCACAATGCGCACGTTAAAGAACACCTAGCTCCAGTCCAAGAGAGGCTGGCGGGTAACAATACACAGAAGCCACACAATTTCCATAGTGCTATCCGGTCATCCTGCGGGGTTGGCTATAGTCGTAAAACTGGAAGCACGGGTGGTGTAGTCGGCCTGGAACGGTGTGGGTGCTGGAGCAGTTGCACTGACCAGTGTATGCCGTCCTGCCGAAATCAGCTAAACAGACCAGAGTAACACTGCAAGAACTCCCCCTGCCACATGCCAAGAAGGCGTTCGCAGGTGTAAAATAATAATAAATAATAATAATAATATACAATAACAAACAATAATATACAATACAACCAATAAAACATAACTAACACAAAAAACGAAAGCCGATATTTGAAAACATAACAATGAAAACACAATAGCCGAAAGTCAATAACCAAAATCTGTTAGAACCAATATTTTGAGCCTGATATGAAATAAAAAAAAACAACAAAATCCTGGGTATTCAATGCTTGTCCTGATGTTTGACAAAATAAAGCCATGTGCACAACACGATGCTGATATACTTTAACGTATCCTCATTCAAGACTTCAAGTCGATCGCAGACCGCTGAACAGTAAAAACTTGAAATGCAGACTATACTGAACGATCCAAAGTTCGGATTCCTTCTGCCAATGTGCGGCAAAGGTGGCACCTCAGCATTAAAAACAGAAATATAAATTTTCTTAACATCAGGATCATCCAATCCCAATCAATGCCAATGTCTATTAAATATTGGAATCCTGCGCGCTCGTTCGTATCATGCTGACAGGTGAATTCCCTATTGATCCCCATAGGCCTATGACATCAGTGACGCACCTATCAACTGTTCGCTCACCTGTTGTTTG
>JASGXE010015127.1:0-41340 GCA_030068105.1 Sinentomon sp. SZTP_YWyxl | reverse complement strand
AAGGAAATCGGAGTTTAAAACTGCTATGCAATTCGGAGTATTTCCCTGTGATGTGTGTTGCATACCGTTTATTTTAGTTACGCGCAACAAAGGAAATCGACGAGTTTTAACTGCTATGCAATTCGGAGTATTTCCCTGTGATGTGTGTTGCATACCGTTTATTTTAGTTAGGCGCAACAAAGGAAATCGATGAGGTTAAAACTGCTATGCAATTCGGAGTATTTCCCTGTGATGTGTGTTGCATACCGTTTATTTTAGTTAGGCGCAACAGAGGGAATCGAAGAGTTTAAAACTGCTATGCAATTCGGAGTATTTCCCTGTGATGTGTGTTGCATACCGTTTATTTTAGTTAGGCGCAACAAAGGAAATCGAAGAGTTTAAAACTGCTATGCAATTCGGAGTATTTCCCTGTGATGTGTGTTGCATGTCGTTTATTTTAGTTAGGCTCAACAAAGGAAATCGAAGAGTTTAAAACTGTTATGCAATTCGGAGTATTTACCTGTGATGTGTGTTGCATACCGTTTATATTAGTTAGGCGCAACAAAGGAAATCGAAGAGTTTAAAACTGTTATGCAATTCGGAGTATTTACCTGTGATGTGTGTTGCATACCGTTTATTTTAGTTAGGCGCAACAAAGGAAATCGAAGAATTTAAAACTGCTATGCAATTCGGAGTATTTCCCTGTAATGTGTGTTGCATACCGTATATTTTAGTTAGGCGCAACAAAGGAAATCGATAAGTTTAAAACTGCTATGCAATTCGGAATATTTCCATGTGATGTGTGTTTGCATACCGTTTGTTTTAGTTAGGCGCAACAAAGCAAATCGATGAGTTCAAAATAGCGATGCTATTGGTGTATTTTCCCGTGATGTGTGTTGCATACCGTATATTTTAGTTAGGCGCAACATACGGTTCACGATGCGCACTGGGAACCCCAGTCATGCGTTGTTTCGGAGACTGCAGCAGTTGTGTATGGACTTTTTTTTTTTCGAAAACGGAAGTTTTTGGTGATGTCCCAAAGGCGTGATCTTTTAGTTTTACGGCTTGCAAGTCATGTGTTTAAGGTTGCTATTTAACAGTCTAGAGTTCATACGGATCACTTATACTGAACCATTCTGAATACCCGGTCCATATTCGATTTTTTCATAATTTGAAGCACGCGGCAATGCAATTCCCCATTTCGCATGCGCCGCAAAACACATTACATGAAGGAATAGATTTAACAGCGCTTACAGGATGGGGAATAACATTGCCCCGTGCTTCAAAAGTCTGACAAAGATCTCCTATGGCCCGGGTATTTTGAATGTTTGAGTATTATGAACATGGCAGAGAGTTGTCCTCGACGATAAAAGGTACTTCGGACGACAGTCGACATACCTTCGGCATTCCTCAGTTGGATAGGGTCAGACGGGTCTTGAAGAATGAATATTTCCGGAGCGGAATACACTTGCTGCACCAACACAAAGATCAGGATTATCGAAACGCATCGAAACGTCTGAAAGTAGAATTGAAAATGTCATCTGGAATTTTCATCAGGAAAATTGGAAATTTCATCATAAATTTTCATCTGGAAAATTGAAAATTTCATGTAATTTTCATCTGGAAATTTGAAGACCCTCAAGGATGGGGGTCTGCGCCCCGAGGCGCCTGATCTGTTAAATTTTACTGACACATAGTTTTTTTATGATGCATAATGATAAGTTAACTAAACTTATCATGCGTTAACTCAACATGTTTAACTTTATCAGTAGGGAATTATGCCCAGCCAGGATGGCAAGGATGGCTAAGGGATTCCCATGTCCTAATTGTCAAAAAGACAGCCTTGTTTCTGTAAACCCTCTCCCAATTCATTAGGAACTCATTGACAGTGTTAACATTATCGTTCGGCAGGAGGCTTGTTTTCGAACCCCAACGAAATCGCAGGTGCACTGACGTCATTTTTTTATTGCAGACGCTCTTCAAGCACATTTGATCAAAGGCAGAATCGAAAGTGAATTTCGGCAGCTGCATCGGCGGTCTAGTGGTCAAGGCATTGGACTGCTAATCCGACGCATGGGGATCGATTCCATTTGGCGTCAGATTTTTTTTTCAGATTTTTGCGGCTGGGGGACTTTTTGCATTTTTGTGCTGGGGGACACCAGGCGATGGGCGGAAACCCAGAGTGGGTCAAGGTGGTGTAGAAAGGTTGGGTCAGGTTGAAAGAGCTTAAAAAAGATTTCGTTAGTAGTGTATAAATGATGTTTTTCTTTCAATGACATTAGTGCAACCTGCGATTTCGGTAGGTTTCGAAAATACGCCGGCAGGAGTTTTCAGTTACGTCCAAACCGGCGTGTCCTTTATTCGAGACAGCTGAATTTTGCTCCTACCAACGGTAAGCATTTGCTGAGTTTCTCGACCGAATGTTTATCAGCCAAAAATCGTGATGAAGTTTGCCAGTGGAACACTGACAAAAAATATACGCAGAAAATTGCCTTGCAAAATTTCCATAATTTGAATAAAATGACGCACCTGAGGGGAAACGCTTGTAAGCCGTACACCGCGAATTTGAGAAATGAGTATGCGTTTGGGTCTATCCCGATTTTGCGCGTATCGAAATAGTAAAAAATAAAGCTATAATCTAACCAAGCCCAACTTGTCTAACTTACCTAACCTATTCTAACGAAACCTAACCTGACCTAACCTAACCTTTATCCATTGTTTCTAACGTTTTTACCCGTTTTTGGAGGGTCGGAACTTTAACCCGGAGTAAGATGGAAAAGGGCCCAAACGCGTACTCATTTCTTAAATTAGCATCCCGGACGCGTGTTTGATTAATCTATACGAATTGGGCACTTTTCAATCCAACCTCATGTAAAAGTCCAGAGCAACAAAAAAGGCAAGAAAACACTCTAAATATAGAAAGTGAGTTAGGTAAGGTTAGGATAGGTTAGTTATACTAGGTTAGGGTAGGTTAGGTTGGTTAGTTTAGGTTAGATTAGATAGCTATATTTTGCTTTTTTGTCCAAGCGCCAAATGGGACATTGCCCGATTCGTATAGATTAATAAAATACGCATCGCGGACAGACGCTTCTCGAAGAATACCGGATGCCCGCATTGTCGTTTTCTCAACACGGTGTTCGTTTATTTTTTTCGTTTAAAAAAATAGGACAAACACTGAAGCACAAAGACTGCCACCAAGGATTTAGACAGCAGGAAAAGGCGACTCACGAGAAATCCTAAGAGCACAAAAATTTAGGAATCAATGAGAAAAAAGCAAAAAATCAATGAAAATCACGAAATCAATGACGAGATTTTGGTGTGACGCCTACACTAAACACGAAGTTCAGTTTGGAACATTATATTTTAACATGGGCTTAGATAGGAAGTGTTCTTTTAAGAACACTTGGTCTGATATTGGAACACACTGAGTGTTCAATTTCCAGCGATTTGGAACACTTAAGGTGTTCCAGTGGAACACTTTGGGTGCACAATGGAACACTAAATCGCTCATGTGTTTCAAATCTGTGACAGGAATTTCACAGATTTGTAACACTCAAGTGTTCCATAAATGTTCTTAAAAGGCATCGGAAACAAGCCTGATTGGACGAGAACCACAATGCTTTGGATCATTCATGCTAGCTGTTCCAAACCTCTTAGAAATCACTGCTTCATAGATGCTTTCTGATGCGGGATGACCGCCATTCCATGGGGCATGGAGAAAGTGAGGCGTCGCGAGAGAAACTGCAGAGGCTGACGGCCGCAGTAACAAGGCGAGAATGGCCAGTTGAACAGAAGAGGAGGCAGGCGCGGGTGAAGCTGTGCAATAATGGCTTGAATGTGTATCGCGACAGAAGAGATGTTTTGAATCGTGGACAGCGTAAAGGGAGCAGCATAAATGAGATTGCGGTGATGTTTGTTGCCATTATACAAGGCATGCAGTTTTGGAGACCTTCAGACTCAGACAGATTAACCAATCCGTCATTTGGATGCACTCAAAACATGTGTTTTCTGTATGGAACACCTTGGGAACACTTTTTTAACATGAGCTCAAATGGGAATGTTCTTTTCTGAACATTGTTTGGAACACGTAATGTGTTCTTTGAATACAATTTTCCTGTACCAAAATTTGGAACACATGAGCGATTTGGAACACATGGAGTGTTCTTGAAACACAATTTTCGGTCACAAATTTGGGACACATTAGTGATTTTGAACACAGTGTTCCAATCGCCCATGAGTTCCAAATTTGGACAGGAAAATGGTGTTCCAAGAACACACTTCGTGTTCCAAACAATGTTCTAGAAAGAACTCTCTCATCTATGCACATGTTAAAAGTGTTGTTCCATGCGGAAACCTCAAGCTCAGAGTGTATGACAAGGAAACCCAATGTGAGTGAGTGTGTGTTTCATCAACGTCCTCGAAATTGTCCTGACACAACACCTGGGGTTTCTGCTGGATGTCAGCTCCGGTGGAAAGCCGTCAACAACACAAAACAATCGTTGCTGTGTACAATTTGCAATGTGTTTGCAAAACGTTTACACGTCAACACTCACCATTCCCTTAGCAGACATCTCCGAAATCGCAGAGAGATGAGCTCCGAAGAGTTGGCAATAGGAGAAGTACCTTGGCGATGGATCACATGGGTTTTGCAGACCACGGAGCGACCAGCGACGGTTGCGATGATCCAGTCGATGAATGCAAGGAATACCAAAACGGTTGGACAGTTATAAGGAATTATTCAACTCACACACACAGAGGCAGAAGGCCCGGAAAAGTAGCCAGATCATTACGAAAAGAGGGCCCTACAATGGAGCCCTCTTCAGAGGCAGAAGGCAGAAGCCGTGCAGCACGCGAAGGCAAAGAAAAGCGTGAAAACGAAAGCACGAAGGGCCCGAGAAACCGCAATTTCTACTTCCTCAATTCGGTCGAAGTGGAGGAAAGTCGCACGCGGAGAAAGAGGCATAAAAGAGGCAATTTATTTTCAATTCTGCTTCGATATGAAATTGATTCGATGCGCAACAAAAGATTGAGAGCATACAGACCGTTCCCTAATTCTACTTTTCACACGGCCGTATGCCCCACATTGCAAATCACCCTCATGTCCAACTCAATAGAGCCAATTCAACAGACGAATGCATCTTTCAATGCAACAATGGAAAAGGAATAAGTGTTGTGCATAGAAATGAATTTTTCGCAACACGAATCTATCCATCGAATTATTGGTTCTACGGAGTGTTAAGTAAAGGTGGATTTGGAGCTTGCGGTTAGGGTTAGGATTTGGAGCTTTGGGGAATGCGTCCATTGGTCTTCTGCGCTGTGGAGGCAGCGGCAAACAGCTGCTGTCTCGCATGCTGAAAATGCCTTTGTAAAGTCGAATCAGTGAAGCACTGTACCCATATTATATTGCGTGGCTCTACGATGCGTGTGTTCCAATACACCGAATTGATTTCCGTATGAAATCACTTTCGCATAACGTTTTTTGACAATTTCAAAGCGTTTGAAATCTGCTCGTGCACGTACAGTACGTTGCAAAAAACCTGTAACAAACAAGGGGAATGGGAGATGATGATTTCCATTTGCAAAATACTTGTTGCACATATGGAGACGAAATAGAAGAAGGTGATTTCCTTTGCAAAATACTTGACACATATTGGCTTAGATGGGACAATAAACCAACCAAGAATCATTATGTGATCGACGTGATAATGACAGCATAATGATTCTTGTTTGGTTTGTTGTCCCATCTAAGCTAATAGTGTTACAAGTATTTTGCAAAAGGAAATCACCTTCTTCCATTACGTCTCCATGTGTGTAACAACTTTTTGCCAATGGAAATCATCATCTCCCATTCCCCTTGTGTATGTAACAGGTTTTTTGAAACGTACTGTACCTATATGAAACACCCAACAATGGTCCTTGATGCAAGCCAATCTTTCTGTGTTCTCAAAACTGTATGATAATAACCATTCTCCACCGCTTTACCTCGTACAACAGTCTGTAATGGCCACTTTGTCATTAGAAAAGCACGCGTGGGAAATTTATTGTGATCATCACGATATCACAAGACCGACATCACTTGCCAAAACTCATTGAATACCTACAGTTCATTTACTTTGTCGAATATTTGAACCCCGCAGCCCTCCTCGCCGAACCACCGGCCGAGTGGCTGTCAGCTCATGATGGCGGTTGATGATGAATGTTTTATTTTGATATGAAAAATACGATTTCTCTTCTCAACTCGTGCTGTGCAACCGGAACGGGAAAGGAGAACTGGGGAGAAACTGGCACCCTGGCCAGAATTTTGGGTGGTGATTTATGGGGAGAGAGCCCCTCCGAAAACTCGCTACTCAAAATCCGAGAAAGTTTAGGAGAGGGAATTTGGAGATGGAATTTTGAAGAGGGAAGAATGGATATGAAATTTTAGGGAGGAAATTTTGAGTGGAAATTTTGGAGCGGGTATCAGGAGAGGGAGTTTTGGAAAAGGAATTTTGGAGAGGGAATTTTGGAAAAAGAGTTCTGATGAGGGAGTTTGGTGAGGGGATTTTGGAGAAGGAATTTAGGAGAGGGCATTTTGGAGAGGGAATTTTGCAGAGGGAATTTTGGAGAGGAAATTTCGGAGAAGGAATTATGGGGAGGGAATTTTGGGGAGGGAATTTCTCATCGGTTATGGAATATGCAAGACTTATTCCTTCAAACTTATGGTGTCTGATTTATTTTATTATCACACATTCGCCTATCTGATTCAATCCTACTCAGGAGCCATTTTGAATCAATCTGTACAAAACACATGTTGTTCGTGTGAGGCGTGAACTGCATCAAGCCCTTAAAAATGAACGGTCCTTGCATTGCTTCTATGTTCAAAGAGTTTTGGCAGACTAGGCTTGAGGAAATGCTTGCGAATAGCTTGCGGCGCAGCTGAAGACTGCCGCACCTCCTTTTTCAAACTTGGTCCTGCTCCCGAACCCCGCTGCAAATAAGCATTTTCGATTCCAGAATCATGTATCAAAGAGTTCGTGCGTAGTTTTGTACGGTTTAAGACCGATGCCAGGTCAAACTGTGGCCTATGTGAGAGGTTACTGCGGACTTTGCAATGAACTCCTGTATATTCGATGGGCCACGTGTGACACGCAAATACTTCTGTGATTTGTAAACACTTCTCAGTAAAGTTCTTCGCAACATTGGGAGTTCATTGATTTCGCAATGGAGGAGTTTATTATTGGATGAGCTCAATATTGGAGTTCATTAATGTTATTTTGGAGGAGTTAATTGTTGGAGGAGTTCATTGCTGGAGGAGTTCATTATTGGAGTTCATTATTGTTATTGGAGGAGTCATTGTTTGAGGAGTTCATTGTTGGAGGAGTTCATTATTGGAGGAGTTCATTATTGGAGTTCTTTATTGTTATTGGAGGAGTTCATTGCTGGAGGATGAACTATTGTTATTGTTATTGGAGGAGTTCATTATTGGAGTTCATTATTATATAATTGGAGGCGTTCATTGTTTTGGAGGAGTCCTGAATTCTGGCGCGAAATGCACATTAATTGTTTGCTGGTGCCATTGTTGAAGTTATGCAAGCCCTCTGGTTTGGAATGCTGTTATGGCTTGTCACTCTGTTGGCTTGTTCGCACTGAATGAGTTCCGCATGTGTGCTCGATCAACACAGATCCAGAGTTAATGGCCCTGCAAGATAAAAATCGCATTTTCAATGCAAGCAAAAAATCGAAGCGCATGACGGCAAATTGGCACGTGATACGTCCATTAACGCATGAAAGCGTATTGCATAATAGTAAACACGGGTCATTGTGGCTGATCTAACACCGTTCTTGACTCGAACGGCTGATTTTCTTTTGTCGCATTCTTTGAATTTTCAAGAAAATTTTAAAGGACCCATAAGCTTCATGCGGTGGAGTAATATTAATGCCATTTCTTGCATATACAGGGTAACACAAAAGTCTTTGGCCATACCAAAAATAAAAAATTCGGTTGCCGTTCGGAATACCTGCCGACATCTGAAAAAAGCTGAACTGGACGAGCTTTCACACACGCTCAACTAACCATAAACAGGATAAGATGATCAGGACGAGGTAGGGAGGATAGGAGAGGCTTGGAAAAGTGCGTTAGGATAGGTTGTGTTAGGTTAGGTCAGGTTAGGTTTGGTTTAGTTAGCTTTACTATCACAGAGCAATGGTGATAACTCGTTCAGTTCAATGTCGGCAGGTATTCCGAACTGTTACCAAAAATTCTGTGTTTTTGTCATAGTTGTGATCTGACATTTTTTTTAACTGTGACACGGATGTGAACATTCTATCAGAACTAAATGTGCATAAACATGGCGGTAGCTTAAATGTCTTTTGCTCATTCAAAAATGCAAATTTTCTGATACAATCACATTTTATTTGAAATTTTTCTTGCTCTAAATACGGATGCTTCACTTTATTCGGGACTTCAATTTCTGATTAATGTCTTGTGACATCCGTGGTTAGAGCTTGAAAAGGTTTCAGATCACAAAATAAGATAAAAACAGCAAATTTACTTTTTTCCTATGGCCAAAGTCTTCTGGATCACCTTGTACTTAAGTTACCTGACTAAAAACACAAAAAAGTCGATCTAACACCATCGAAAAGATCCGCCTCTGATTAAGGTAGATTGACAGAAAATTTCGTTCGCTGTTGAAATTTCAGGTGAAATGATATGGCAGAATCGCCTGACCTGCCTCGGTGCGAATCGATGTTGGCCGGCAAATTTCGTCCGGAATTGAGACTCAGGTCACTTCAAAATCCCCCAAAATACGGTTACAAGGAACCTATAACGCATCACTGCGGTGATGCTTCTCGATCAGATTGCTTTTGCCCCTCCACTTTTTTTGTATCAATTTTTCTCCTGCCATCTTTCGGGGAACTTTAGGGAAATGAACACCGTCGGTCAAGTTGGCCCCTCGCCTTTCAAAGAAAACTCTAAACACACAAACCAAACTTTCGTGCTATGTTTGTGCGAAAATGTGCTCTCATTCGGAATGATATCTGACTGCCAAATTTGGTTATCAAAATTGTCAATTTTGAATTCGAGGACAGCCAAATTGACCGACGTGGATAGAAGCAATTTCTGATATCGTCTGCGTTAAAAGCCTCGATTCACTTCAAAGAGGTATTTCGGTTCACGAAACAAAAATGTGCTCGTGGTTCAGTGGCGAAGTGCTGTCTGCTAATCGGAAGGTCGTCTGTTCGAGACTCGGCTGAAGTGAATTATTTTTTTTTCGAGCAACCCAGGTGTCGTGGCCATCTCTCGGGCAGCTTTAGAACTTCACTGAAGCCGACGAACATCCGCTGAGAATCGAAAACCAATGTGGAAAGAAATGCAGGGATCTACCTTCTTGTCCGGCTTGGGTTTTTGTGCTTTTTGAGGAACGGGACTGCAAACTCTAAATTGGAAGTTTCCGATTGGAACGCTTTCGGAACACTTCGGAACATTTTTGGAACACGTAATGTGTTCTTGGAACACATTCTCCTTTCACAATCTTACACTCTAAACACGAAGTTCAGCTTGGAACACCATATTTTAACATGGGCTTAGATGGGAGGTGTTCTTTTAGGAACACACGTCTTGTTTTTGGAACACTATAAGTGTTCCATTTGGAACACTTTTGGTGTTCCGAAACACCTAATGTGTTCCAAATCTGTGACAGCAATGTCACAGATTTGGAACACATTTGGTGTTTCGGAACACCATATGTGTTCCATTTGTGTTCCAAATGGAACACTTATAGTGTTCCAAAAACAAGACGTGTGTTCCTAAAAGAACACCTCCCATATAGAGCAGAGGCGATTTGGAGCACATGGAGTATTCCAAATCGCTTGTGTTCCAAATATGTGGAAGAGATAGTGTTCGAAAACTCATTTAGAGTGTGTGCTTTAATAAAGTTTCATAAACTGATGCGGCGCATTTCCCAAGCAAGTTGCCGTGTCGTTCTGTGAAGAAATATGGTCCAACGCTTAAGCTATTAGGAGCCACATTATATGTTAAGGAATAGTTTACAGCTGTGTGCCATAACTTATTTCTTATGAAGTTATAAGTTATAACTGTAACTGTCGTAAATAAACTTTTAAATAACTGAGGAAGTTTGCTCCGAGTTTTGGCAGGAGTTCCGCAAGTTCCCAGTGTTTTCCGTAGAACTTTACAAGTTTGATAAAAAATTGATCATAGTTTAATCTCTGATCCTGGATCACAAACTGCGGTCTTTTACAATACAGCTTGATCATGAATATACAAGAAAGAATTCTTGTTGTGCTGCTTGTTTTGCATGGCATGGAAAACAGTAAGGAAAAGGATCCGCTTTATTTTTTGGAGCAAATGATTACATGATGTCTCTGACCATATAGAGAGAGACAAGGTCAGCCGGCTCTGTCCAGAGGAAATTAAGGCCAGCTGGCTTGGGAAGAGAGCAGGCTCTGGCCAAAGGCCCGGCTTTGGCCAGATGCAAGGGAGTCGGTTCTGATCTGTAATATCAGCCGCCTCTAGCTACACTCTAAACACGAAGTTCAGTTTGGAACACTATGTTTAAACATGGTCTTAGGTATAGGAAGTGTTTTTTAAGAATATTTATTTATGGAACACTTGGTGTGTTCTTGGAACGCACTGAGTGTTCAAAATCTGTGACATTCCTGTCACAGATTTGGCAATCGCTCGTGTTCCAAATCTGTGACATTCCTGTCACAGATTTGGAACACCTTAAGTGTTCCATTGGAACACCTTAAGTGTTCCAAATCGCGGGAAATTAAACACTCATTGTGTTCTAATAACAGACCAAGTGTTCTTAAAAGAACACTTCCCATCTAAGCCCATGTAAAATATGGTGTTCCAAACTGAACTTCGTGTTTAGAGTGTAGAGTTTAGAGTGTAGACAAGCATGTTTAATAAGGTCAGCCGACTTTGGCCACGCATGCAAGGTCAGCCGCCTCTGGCAAAAGGCATGGAAATCCGACCCTGACGTAACGCAAGGTCATCCGATTCCCGATTTAGCAGCCGATTGACCAGGCGTTTATCTTTGGCGAAACGTCTTTTTTGAAAGATTGCGAAAAAGAAGGAGATCATGAATAGAACAAGAACAGCAAAAGAAATTTAGAAATTGTTTTAAAAGGCACTAAAGGATTTTAATCTTCCAATCAAACACACAATTTCACATCGAATGACAAACAAATCATGCCGGTAAAATTCGAGATTCAATACGAGAGAGAAACGTTGAAATATAAAAAAAAAAAAAACAAAATCGAAACTGTTCATGAACATTCCATCGGATTGCGGGAATGGAATTTGTCAATTCTGTAAAAATGGAGGAAAAGGCGGAGAGCAAAGCGCGGGTTAAGACGGCGACCTGAGGTAAAAATGTTTTATTTGATGACAATTTGAAAATAAATTGGCAACGCGCCATCTTTCTCCTCAGTAAGGGCATATAAGATGGCGCTTAGGCAAGGGTAGGCAAGGGTAAGGGTACACTCTGAACACGAAGTTCAGTTTGGAACACTGTTTTTTAACATGGGCGTAGATAGGAAGTTTTCTTTTAAGAACACTTGGTCTGTTATTGGAACACACTGAGTGTTCCATTGGAACACATTACGTGTTCCAATGGAACACTAACGGTGTTCCAATGGAACACTTAAGGCGTTCTAAATCGCTCATGTGTTCCAAATCTGTGACAGAAATGTCAAAGATTTGGAACACACAGTGTGTTCCAAGAACACACTGAGTGTTCCATAAATATTCTTAAAAGAACACCTCCTATCTAAGCCCATGTTAAAACACAGTGTTCCAAACTGAACTTCGTGTTTAGAGTGCATATATAGAGGAAGCCTCAAGCGTTGATAGGTGATACCAGAGCATTTTAAAACCTCATAGGCAAGGGTTTTAGATACGCCATCGGAAGATTGAAACGTGAGAAAGTACACTCTGAACACGAAGATCAGGTTGGAACACCATGTTTTAACATGGGCTTAGATAGGAAGTGTTTTTTAAAGAACATTTATGGAACACTCAGTGTGTTCCATAAACACACTGAGTGTTCCAAATCTGTGACATTCCTGTCACAGATTTGGAACACATGAGCGATTTGGAACACCTTAAATGTTCCAAATGGAACACTCAGTGTGTTCCAAAAATCCACCACGTGTTCCATTAATGTTCTGAAAAGAACACTTCCTATCTAAGCCCATGTTAAATTATGGTGTTCCAACCTGAACTTCGTGTTTAGAGTGTAAGAACAGCTTATGTCCAGTTTAAAAAATTCTCATCAGGCACACGCACGCGATGACGAAATACAACAACTGTTTCAAAATATCGCCGTTTCCTTCCCGGTGGCAGCACAAGCGAGGTTGTCGCACTGTCTCTTCATGTCAGCACTTATTCGACATGGGCCGGAAGCGTTTCGCAGATCAGATATTTTCCACTGTCAGCAATCAGCTCCCACTTGACAGTCAACGAAATCTGCAACATAATCAAAAAGCAAATGGAAATATGTGTACACTCTAAATTGGTTGTTTATGTTTGGAACACGTTTTCAGCACGGGCACAGGCGGAAGTGCTCCTTTCGGAACACGTGATGTGTTCTTTGGTACGCCATGTTCTATTCACAAATTTGTAACACATAAGCGAATTGGATCACTCAATGTGCTCCAAATCGTTTGTGTTTCAAATTTGTGAGAGGAAAACAGCGTTCCAGGAACACATCACGTGTTCCGAGAATGTTCCGCAAGGAACACTTCCTTTCCACAACGCCCTGTTGAAAATGTTTTTCCGAATGTGCTTCGAAAGGGACCTCTAATTTAGAGTGTAGGCTCACATGGTCCGCCAAAACGCTGCGAAAATAGGAGAATTTCAAAACGTGAAACCAATAAAGGCGCCATCTAATTTCAACAGGACTTGGTGCAGTTTCACGCGTTACAAGAATGTCATGTTTTCAGCGGCGCGTGTTACCGGGACTCCAATGTTCGAAGTGTTTTGGCTGGCAGTGTATGTTTATCAAAGTTGGAGTTTGTTATTGCTGCGAGAAATAGATAATCATGCCATCCAGTAAAATCGCCGGAAACAAATTTTGAAATTATTACAATATTTGCTTCTTTTGCAGAATTTGCAGCGAAAAAATACTTTCCGACAATTTTTGCTTCCGGAAAATTCGCAAAACTTTCAGAAAACGAACCACAATAACACTCATACAAAAGAAAAAACATTTTTTTGAAATTAATTTTGAAACACAGACGGTCTCACACACTCGCAACTTTATACAATACCTCATTCAGGAGATTGATTTGCTGGGAAACTTTTGTCTCTATGCACAACTCTACTGCTTTTCCATTGTTGCGAAAATGCAGCCGTCTGTTGCGAATTCGCTATTGAGTTGAAACTGACGGCCGTATTCCCCATTGCAACTCATCCTCACAGGTTCAACTCAATAGAGCTAATTCAACAGACGGATGCATCTTTCAACGCAACAATGGAAAAGGAATAAGCGATTTGCATAGAAATGAAATTTTCACAACAGTAATCTATCTATTCAACTGCCTATTGATTGGAACCTGAGAGTGAGTTGCAATGGGGAATGTACCCATTGTTGGTGTTGTGGCACTGTTTTCCGCAACAATGGAGTTTCCCTACTTTGTTATTGCCAGCTATAAAGTGGCATGCCATCCAAAATTCCGTTTTGCTTTGTTCTATCAAGGCATCACTACAACGGGAGGCAGGCCGTAAATCGGCGCTGGGAGGAATCTCAGCTGGAGTGCGGGGTGCATTGTTTCGGCTCTCGTCCGCATCATGATGACGGCGCTCTCACGGGACGCGGCAAAAATGAAGCGGCATGCGTTGTGTTTCTGTTTTCTGTCATTCTTTCTGTGTGGCATTGTGGAACTGACACTGGTACTGGACTGGCGAATTTTTTGTGGTGTCCTGGTTGGTCAAAAGACAATGATGGAATCTAAACCTGGCTGCTGTGTGCCCTCTTTGAAAGCACGAAAAGAAGAACCAAGAAACTAGAAAGCTTGAAGATGCAGTGGCTCGCCAATATCTCGGAAAGGGCGAAAATGGTGGAAAATGGATCCCGAGCGAGGAATTCAGTGTGTTGCTTCAATTTCAAGGCGACAATTTTTGTGTTTCAACAACGATGCGGCAACTTCTGCATTCCTTCTTCCTTTCCCGAGTTTCCCAGTCACTTTCAAAAAACACTCCGAAGAAAAGACGCCCCAGAAACATTTTTTCTGTCTTGGGCGCCAATCACGGGGGGTTGGGGGTGCACCCCCAGAATTGGATAAGTGGAATTCTGACGGGGATTCGATCCCTTTGCAGACCCAACAGAGGGCCCTGGCCTCCTCTAAAAAGCACCCTCTGTCTGGGGCCATCAGAACGCAGGGAATCAATCAAACTCCAGCTTTCAAAATAAAAACGTCATTTCCAAAAAAAAAAAAACACCTGCAAGGGGTCTGGTTCATTTTTTGGTCCAGAGTTCGTTTGATCCAATGTTCGTTTGGGCCAATTATCATGTGGTCCAATGCGTTCAGATTCCCGACATGTACGGATAGAAAATTAATTTTGTTTGGTCAGAACATTCAATCTGTAATTTTTAGCAAGGATTTTCTGGGGCAGTCTGTAATTTGACGAAGCCAGGTTCGTCAACGAGTATTATCGCAATGGAAAAAACATCTGCCATCCACGTCGCTCTTCTTTTTTTGTCATTGAACTCATTCTTTTTCTAACACTTTCATTTTGCCGCAGGCAGAAAATTGGCACCCCACTTTGTTGGTGATACTCTTGCACAGCACAGAAACCCTCTGCGTCGCACGGCCCTTCGCTTGGCCGAGCGGCGTATTTTAGTAATCTACACGAATCGGGGAATATCCCTATTTCGTGCTTGGATAAAAAGCAAGATAAAGCTAACCTAAGCCAACCTTTCCAACCTAACCCGCCCTAACCTCGCCTCGCCTAACTAACCTATCCTAACCTTACCACACATTTTCTATGTTCAGAGTGTTTTCCAGCTTTTTTGTTGCTCGGGACTTTCACGTGGGGTTAGATGGAAAAGTGCGCGATTCGCATAGATTAATCAAATATGCGGCAGGGCGGCGAAATTGATTTATCTTTATGAATCGGACACTTTTCCATCTAACCCCACGTTAAACTTTCGATTCGAGGAAGGGTAGAAAGGATTTTACCCAGGGTACGATGGGACGAAATCGTCCGCTGTTGCAGTAGATTCAAAATTCCCTTCGTGTGTTGTTCTGGAATGAATATACTTCCGCAATTTTCAAATTTCGCGCGCAAAATCCGGGACGTTTTCGACCCAATCGTTGGCGATGGTCCGCAGCCACTTTTTCCCGCCAAGACGCGAAGGTGAAAAAGTTCGTTTTTCGTTTTCTGTAAAATGTGTGATTTTCTTTTGATGTGGAATTCCTCCCTGGCAGGTGAGTGAGGTACTCATAGTCGGGGATGCTGGGGAGAGGGTTCTGATACCCATTATTGAAAACCGCATTGTTTGGAAACAATTCGTTCGCCTGCAGCGGCACTGGCTGTGTCGCCGAATATGATATGCGAGAAAAAGGGAAAAGAAGACGGAGCGATTTGGTCTTTACAGACCTGCTTGTTTGAGTTGTTTTCTTTTGTTTACGCTGAAGAGTATCACACAGATGTCGGCTGCGGGGAAGCCCCCTCAAACCCGCCCATCCTCCTCCCATCCCAGTCCACTCAGAAGAAGCAAAACTTGGCCAGACCGGGCCAGCCGACATGCATATTCATTTCAATTCGATCCGAACGAGAATGAGTTTTTGATGTTTCCAAAGGACGTGGAAGGGGGCAAGCATGGCGTGGCCATGGATGTATGTGTATAGATCAATGAGTATGGCTCTTGTTGCAGACAGCATGAACAGGAAATTGGTTCAACGTTGAAATGACAGAAACCATCGGGCGCAGAAAGCACAGCGAATGAATTTGAATGCATTTGGAACTCGGACTGGAAAAGCAGCTGGCAATTTGTTGTCCTTGAGGCCTGTTGGTTTTGTTTTGTGCAGTTGTGAAGAGCGATTTGAATCCAGAGGGCAAGCCATGAATGGCATTTATTTGAATACAGAGGGCAAGCCATGAAACCGCCAATCTGCCTGGAAGCTTTCAACCTATCCTAGCATTACTGAATCAAGTTGCATTTTCTGATGTTCAGAGTGTTTGCATGCTGGTTTTGTTGCTCGGGACTTTATCGACAGATGGGGTTAGATGGATTTTCGCAAATTTTTTTTTGCGCAGATGTTGCGGGAGGGTTCCATCAAATATGTTCTGCAAGAGCGAAAATCGATTTATCTTTGCCAAAATGAAGGTCGTCACGTGACCAGTCTTAAGGGCGGGTCTTTAGAACAATCGCATCAGAAGGTTAAACTTTCGACCCACAGAAAGTGAGAAAAAACACATGGAATAAAGAAACCAGGTTAGGTTGGGTTAGGGTAGGTTAGGTAGGTCAGGTTGACATAGGTTACGTTAGCTTTTGTTTGCTTTTTTGTTCACGCAAAAAGTCGGGATATGTCCCGATTCGTATAGATTAATAAAATACGCGGCCGGGCGCCGGGCGAGTTCTGCCGGAGGCAACGGTTCTGCCCGAGTCAAGCACTGGACGTGTCACAGCCTTTCTGGCACCGGAGGCCCGGGTGATGGGATTGCTATTCTTCGATGCCGTGAAAAATGCATAATTGCAGGTTCAGTGGCCCCACCTGGCTGCCGCACGTCTGCCGGTTTGTTATCTCGGACATCGATGATTGAAAAAAAGTCAATTTCAAAAACAATCAGATAAGAATAAAATCTTCCGTTCTTTATCTTCTTTTCGGCAATTTTTGTCAAAGCGAATTGCAAGCTGCAGTTAAAACTGGTCTCTCACAGGCTGCTTCAAAAATGCAAGAAGACCAAACAAAAACAAACCAAACAAAATTAATTTTTTAACCGTACGTACCTACGTCCCAGAAAGAATCCAATCGAACCTCACCAAACCGGATTTCAGAAAGTGTCTCCGACATGGACGCAAATCATGTCGAAAATTTTCCATATTGGCCGAATCGATCATTGGACCAAACGAACTCTGGAACAAATGAGCAGGTCGGCCTGAAAGGGAGCAACCTATTTCGTGATAGGTCAGAAGAATATAAGGGTGCTCCCTAAAATGTGGACACCTGGACACCCAACTGGACACCCCCTTGGAGACCCTTCTAACCCAGCCAAACCCATCCAAACCAACCTAAGATATCTTGTCCTACCTAAACTATCCTATACTAACCAGACCTAACCTAACCTAACCTAACCCGTTTAAGGGGGTGCCCAGTTGGCTGTCCAGGTGTCCATATTTTAGGGAATACCAATAGAAGCGTCATTATTTGTTTTTGCACCTAGGTACAACGCCTTTCTTCCAAATTGCCGTGTGGCACTTTTTCTTTCCTTCCTTGCATGCATGTGTTATAAAAGCCCGTTCGCAGCATGAATTTCACCTGATGGCCCCATCTCAAGTAATTTGGCATAAATGCCTGCTAGGGCCCACTGACTCCGAGTTCAACAGCAATATTTTCCACCAGGTAAACCTACGGTTTGTTCATCCCAACCAGGGTAGAACATCAATCTGGTCGAAAAAACCAATCATCAAATTATTGTTACATTGCATGAATTTAATTCAAATCGAGCATTTTTAAATCCTATTTTTTATGCGGAAATCCTTTTTTAAGGTGGGCACCAACCCTGGTGCCGGCATGCACTGCCATCCGTACGCTGCCAGTTTCCGGCTATTGCCAACCCGCAGGATGACCGGACAGCACAATATGGAAATTGTGTGGCTTCTGTGTCTTGTTGCCTGCCAGCCTCTCTTGGATTTAGAACAAGGTGTTCTTTATCGTGCACAGTGTGATGCTGCACACAGGACCTCCTCCTTTACGTCCCATCCAAAGGAGACGAGGGACTGACCACATCGCCCCCTTCCAGCAGCACAACCTGAGGTACAAGGGTGGTCTCTCATCCAAGTACTACAGGCCCAACGTTGCTTGACTTCGGTATTGTGATGGAAACCAGTACAAGCCACGACTTGCCTATTTGCACCTATTGTACCTATTTATTCGCATTTGCAAAGCAGAGGGCAAAAAATGATGTGGCAAACAGTCCAAATCTCAATTTTTGGCACAATTTGTCTTGAAAATGAGAAAAGTTGGCCAATCTGGCCTTGGCCAAAATCGGGCACAAATGCACGCTGAAATCCCCAAAAGTCTCACACCTCGGGGACCCCGTCCCCTGGACCTGCTGCCAGGTTCCGCCTCTTGCAACCCCACTGGAGCCTGTAACTCCGCCCCAGACCCCGTGCCCCCAGTCTGCTTTCGTGATTTTCGGAAAAAAGTCTCATGCGCACATCCACATCTCACATTTCCTGGAAATTTCAGGCTTTTGCTCAAGTTTTCTTGCGAATGGGCCTTACATTTGCAAAACTATCAGTGCACCCATCATTTTAAAGCTGATTTCGGTCCCAAAAACAAAAAGAAAGATCAATTTTGAGGCCAAAATGAACACTTGAGCATGGAACCTAGAACAATGAACAACAACCTAGAACAATGAACAAAGAACAACAACCTTGTTCCAGTACCATGACTTGAGTTTCAAAATTTCTTCAGCTTCTGGGGGACCCCTTAACCGCTGCCAGGGCCCTGCCCTTGGTGTCCCGCTGGGACTCCGTCCCAGACCCCGTTGCGCCTGTGGCGGGCAATTTTCAAATGGCATTCTCATTCTCCCTCGAAACAAAATCCTGGGTGCGTCCCTGATCAGTTCAAGGGGCTCTGCCACTGGACAAAAGTCAAGAACTGATCACGGGAACCAAGCTCATTTCCACAAGAACCAAGCTGCTTCGCCGGAAGGTTCCCAAGTTGTCTTGGAGGCCAGAATTCAACACATTTTTGCAAAACCACGCTGGTCCCTTTTAAAATGAGCCGCGCTTTTGTTCCGTGAGAGCGCCAACACCATGCTGCGGAAAAAACCTGCAACAGTGGATTTTGGTTGACGCCGATCTCAATGCAAACGGGCTCCGAACGATGTGCCTCTCTGTTGTAGTGATGCCTTGGTTCTATATATATACAGGGACAATCAAGGCATCATTCATATCAACGGTATCAATCCTCGCGCGGCAGTATTAGTATTCAAGGCATCAATCATTTGTTGACGCCCATGGGCGCAGATGGATGTGGTGTGAGCCCGTTTCGGAACATTCTCGGAAAACGTGATGTGTTTCAGAACACTGTTTTCCGTCACAGATTTGGAACACATAATCAGAGCACGTGGAGTGTTCCAAATCACTTGTGTGTTCCAATTCTATAATCTAAAAATAGTGCTCTAAGACGCACAACGTTGTTCCGGACGTAACACCTCCACACCTCCACACCTCCACACGAAGCTCAGTTTGGAACACTTATATTTTAACATGGGCTTAGATGGAAGTGTTCTTTTAAGAACATCAAAGGACACTTGGTCTGTTATTGGAACACACTGAGTGTTCCACTTCCAGCGATTTGGGACACTTAAGGTTTTCGAAATCGCTCATGTGTTCCAAATCTCTGACAGGAATGTCACATGGAACACTCAGTGTGTTCCAAGAACACACCAAGTGTTCCATAAATGTTCTTAAAAGAACACTTCCTATCCAAGCCCATGTTGAAATATAGTGTTCCAAACTGAACTTCGGGTTTAGAGTGCAGTCAAGCCCGTTATAAAGTTGCTCCAAAAATATTACTTAATGAGGGATGCTCCAAATAGCATGTGTTCCAAATTTGTGAAGAGAACATGGTGTTCCAAGAACACGTCAGGTGTTCCAAACATTGTTCCGAAAAGAACACCCCCATCTAAGCCCGTGTTAAAATTGTGATCCGAAGGTGTTCCATACCGAAATCTCAGGTTTAGAGTGTAAGCAATGGGTGATGTATTATTTTAACAATGGGTTGCGCTTCCGAAAGCGCACTTACAGTTGGATACTCTTCCAGAACAGGAATCACTGTCTTGTAAGTGTATGTTTGTCCACTTTTAAGTGGACAAGTGAGGCCACTTAGTTGACATGCATCCTCCTGGGGTAGTGGAAACGGTACTGGTAGGTGGGCGATTATACCGTACGCCTTTGCCGATACTTTCTCGACGTCCGATGCTGTGAAGAAAAACAAAAATCAAGAAACCTTAAAAGGAGAGATAAGGGTGCGTGGGATTGCGACTGGAGGGAACGAGTGGCGGAAAAAACAAGTTTTCCTGATTTCCTGAAATGGTAAAACAGTTCTCGGTAATTGTTTTCTCTTTTCATTTTAAACGAGGAAAATGTTTTGAACTCACTTCATCGACTTAACCTGGTCTATTAGAGACCCAAGGTGATCGAAAAAGAAAGAATTTTGATCGAAAAAAGTCCTGGGTATTAAACAAAAATTTTGGATCTGATGGAATTCGAACCCCAAAACTTTTGAAAAAAATGGGCGCGCAATCAAGGAAAACAAATCTCCCCACCCCCAGAGTTTTCAAGGATTCGATAGAGGCACAAAATGCGATGGACATTCCTCCTGTCAGCAAGTTTAGGCCAACTCAGCTGAGCAATGATTGCGGTAACGCTGCTTCTTTTACGATAGTCCCCTACAACAAAACGAGCAGCACGTCTTTGAACACGCTCCAAAGAATCACAAATGAGAAGTGAAATGCGGATCCCAAGACGTTGATGCATATCCCAAAATTGGCCTCACTAAAGTGTAGTCAGCAAGCTCGCGAAGTTTCTTTGGACATTTCCTGAAATTCCTTTTTGGAAAATAAAGAGCTCTGTTGGCTTTTTTCGAAACAGCTGCAACCTGACGGGACGGGAACAATCAAGTTTGCAATTGATAATAACTCCAAAATATGATGCGTCAGTTTGAGCAATCTGATTTTGTCCACCAATGTTTCTTGCTATGCTCCGTTTTTTGCAAAAATGAATAACTGAACACTTGGATGGATTCAGTCTCATGGATGAGGTCGTGCACCAATCAAATATTGCTATCAAATCAGCTTGTAAAGCCTGCGAGTCTAAAGGACTGACCATTTCCCAGTAGATTAAACAATCGTCAGCAAATAATTTTATTTTGGATCGCATTGCACCCACAATGGCATTTATGAAAATCAAAAACAATTGGAGGACCCAAAATACTTCCTTGTGGACTCCAGAAGTAACAGGCAAGGGATTCGAGAAGGTATAATCAATTTTTACAACCTGCGTCCGCTCAGACAGGTGGCCTTTCAACCAACTGAGAGTCTATAGGCCCATGAAGGCTAACTTCCTCAAAAGTATAGAATGACTTACAAGGTCAAATGCTTTGTAAAAATCAATAACTGCATCAACTTTTGACCCTTGGTCCAGCAGCATGGCTATTTCTTGGCTGAAGACAGACGTCTAATTGCGTTTCACAATAGTAACCAGGACGAAAGCTATGTTGCGCTTTATTTATAAAGGAGCAGCATCTAGAAAACTCCCGATGTGATTGTCCATTATGAATTCCATTATTTTGGAACACATTCCATTATTTTGAATTGGCTCTTGTTGAGTTGAACCAGAGGTTGAAATGCAATAATGGGGAATACGTCAGCTAAAGAGTGAACATTTTTAACTCACACGGTGTAAAGGTGATCTCGATGGACACATTTGAACCCTTCTTCAGCACGCATGTTGACCCTGTGCCACAATCTGGAAGACTGAAGTTGTTCATGGTCGCAATTATCTGAACTGTGGGGGAAAACAGACACAGGTAAAATTAATTTATTTATTTATTTATTTATTTATTTATTGTACATAAGGCTGCAAAATGGCAGCAACAACATTCGCTACAAGAACAATCGTGCCACAGGCATTCGTCAAATAGGTAACGTAAATAATAAAAGACGCTGTGTCAAGATGAAATGATAATGGGATGGTCAGTAGAAGTGAAAAGATGACGCTAAAAGATAATAGGACGACCACTATTCATTTTAAGGATTGCTTTCTCGCACAGAGTGTTTCCCACGCCCTTGGAAATATCATGCCTCACCCCGCTATTGTGTCAGGCTTGGTTTAATTTAATGCATGATGCACTGACTGCTCGAACTATGTCGGTTCTGAGATCAAAATTGGCAGGTAGACTATTCCATTCTCTAACTGTGCGAGGGAAGAAAGAATCTAGGAGAATTTTCGGCTTGATCAAAGGGTAATCAATCATGAAGCTATGAGTATTGCGCCTGGGTGTTACACGGGGAGTGAACATGCACGGGAGGCCAATACGACATTTTCCCTTGAAGATATTTTTGATAATGGTTAGCCTTCTGATTTTCCGTCTAACGGTGAGTGGACAAAGACCAAGATTCTCAGCCCGATTCTTTATGCTTGTATACGGGGAAAAGTCGTTGGTAATAAATCTTATGGCAAGTTTTTGGACTTTTTCCAGTGCCTCAATGTGTGACTTTAGAGTTGGGTCCCAACACTGCACGCATATTCCAAAATGGGGAGCACACATGTCCGATAGGCATTAAGTTTAACCGCTTCAGGGGAGGTTTTTAGGTTTCTCATTGCCACTCCCAGAGACCTTTTGGCTTTCAATATCACATAATTAATGTGCTCATTCCAGCTCAGTTCTGACGACATGATCACTCCAAGGTATTTGAAAGATTTTTTAACCGGAATTGGAATTGAATGAATTTCGTAAATTGCGTCGCTGATAGAATAATTGCATTGAGTAGTTGCCCTGCCCCGAGCAAACTTAACAATTGCACATTTATCCACATTAATTGCCATTTTCCATTTGGTGCACCAGTCACTGATAACGGTTAGATCATGCTTAAGGTGATTTACATCTTCTTCATTTTGGATGCCTTTGTACAACACAATGTCATCAGCGTACAATCTTAAGTTGCCCCTTACCCCTATAGAAAGGTCATTGATAAAAATCAAAAATAGTAATGGGCCAAGTGCACTGCCCTGCGGCACGCCATTGTTTATGTCGATTGGTTCAGAAGAGATAGCATTTTCATATTTAATTCTAGATTGACGTTTTTCCAAAAAGGAGTTGATCAGCGTGCAAAGGATTGAGGGGATGCCCGATGCTTTAAGTTTTTCTACTAAAAAAGAGTGTTGAACTGAGTCAAATGCTTTTTTGAGATCGATAAAAATTGCATGAACTGGCGTATTGTTCCCAAGACAAGCCGCCACATCAAAGGTGAATTCAAGCAGTTGTGTCTCGCAGGACAGTTTCTTGCGAAAGCCATGCTGTTTTGGGAAGAAGAAATTGGCCGATTCCAGGTGATCATATAGGATGTGGAAAAGAATATTTTCAAATATTTTAGAGCACACTGAAACAATGGTAATTGGCCTATAGTTGCATGGATTGCAAAAAGGTGGCTTCTTTGGTATGGGGACTAAATAGCTTGTTTTCCACTGAGTTGGATATTGAGAAAGCCAAAAAATTTTCGAGAACAATAAATTAAAAAATGGCACCAAGGACTTATTTAGCAGCTTAATTAACTTGGGATGAATGCCATCGAAACCTGCCGACTTGTTAACAGAGAGAGATAAAATCCTCTTATCGATATAACTATCATCAAACAATAATGGGTATGGCTGGGCTTGGTGGACAATTGCGCTATTTATTATATCGTTACGTGAAATAGCGTTGCGTAGGTTGCGTGATGGTATGAGGTGCAAACCCATTTCGTGACGAAATTTATGGGCAGTAGTTTCTCGATCTGGGTCGGGAGCTGTCACTTGTAACTCGTTCTTGAAATAGTCGGCAAATACAGGCCCAAAAATGTCTGCTTTCCCCTGAGAAGTGATTATTTCCTTGCCTGTTGCGTCCCGCAGACAAGTGGATTGAACCCCCGTTCTCAATTTTCTCAAATGAGACCAGAAGCCCCTTGAGTAGGGGGTGTTAAACAGACTATTGATATAGGCAGCGTGAAGGTGGCGGTTCAATGACGTTGCCTGCTCGTCAAGTGTGCGATATCTCTGACCATTGTATTCATTGGGATAATTCCTTTTCAAAATGTTCATTTTACGCCTTTTCCTCAAAAGGATTTTCAGATCACGGTTGACCCATGGTGTTCTCAGGTCAACGCGCCGGGTTTTCGTCGGAACCGATTTCATAAATGACGACAGTAGATCATGTAAAAACTTCCAAACTGAATCAATATCGCCAGTTGACGTCAAGCAGGCAAAATCACGAAAGCGCCCATCGATTAAGATAAAGATAAAGATTAAGATAAAGATATTTAGCGATTAAGATAAAGATAAAATTTAGATAAAGATAAAATAAGATATTATTAAGATAAAGATAAAATTAAGATAAAGATTAAGATTTAGATTAAGATAAAGATAAGATAATTAATTAAGATAAAATTAAGATAAAGATAATGCGATTAACCCCCGCGATTAAGATAAAGATAAAATTAAGTGGCAACATACCCCGACAAAACCATTCGGAAATAGGAGCTCATGCATAACGAACTCAGGCTCCTTTTATAATCAATGGCAGCATGCCCCGGAAAACAGCATGGCATTCATGCAAGGCGTGAAACGATATCTAACCGTGTTTGAATAGACGGCATTTGACAGACGTTTGAATTTTCTCCATTTGTTCGACGAATTAAACTATTTTCAACATGTGCCTCAAAACGCATGGACGTTCGTGCAACGTGTGAAACTGCATCAAGTCTTGCTGAAATTGGATGGCCTCCAAAATTGGAATTTCTCCTGTGTTCGAAGAGTTTTGGGGTACTCTGTAGTTCTCTCATTCATTCGGCTTTCTTCTTTGATTTGGAGTTTCCTGCTTTTCACCAAAAGTCAGAGGCTTCTGTTTGTAACACCATTTCAAACACATGATCCAGATGGGTGTTCCTTTGGGAACATTTTTGGAACGTTCTCGTAACATTTTCGGAAGATTTTTTGAACATTTTTGGAGCATTTTGGAACATTTTTGGAACATTTTTGGAACACTTTTGGAACATTTTTGAACATTTTTGCACATTTTTGAAACAATTTTGGAATATTTTTGGAACATTTTTGGAACATTTTTGGAACGTTTTCGGGACGTTTTTAGAACTCGGTGTGTTTCTTCGAGATCTCTTCTTTCCTGTCAGAGATTTGGAACACAGAAGAGATTTGGAGCACATTTATGACGGAGACAGGTCGCGAGGAATAGAAATCCTCCGGGGTGTGGATGTTTTTCTGGCGAGACCTATCACTTCGGAGAAATTCCAAACCACGGAAGATTTCGTTTCCTCGCGACCCATCTCTTCGCCTTCAGTGTGCTCCGAATCGCTTGCGAATACCACATCTTTGGCAGGACAGTATAGCGATTTCAGGATAACAGTGTTGAGAACACATCACGTGTTCTAAAAATGTTCGATTTGGAGCGCACTGAGCGTTCCAATCGATTGTGACTTCCAATTCTGTCACAGGAAATTAAATGTTCCAAAACAAGTGTTTTCAGGGCAACGATGTTCTGAGAACACACGACTTGTTCCAAGAACTTTCCGAATGGTACACCTCCATCTAACCCTGTGTTCAAAATGCGTATAACAAGCGGAAACTTCCAATTTACGGTGTAGGCTCGAGCATTCTGTGCCATGCAGTCGGAGTTCTCATGCCATCCAAGGGACATGAAAATAAGAGGAGGCGCGTGGCCGCATCTATTCAAACACTCCATTTTGCGTGTCGAGCAAATCCGATTTGCGGCGTTTAATTCAAATGCGGAAACGTGATCATAATCCAATGTTAGTGCCACGCAATGTCAATGCCATATTATTGCCAATGTCGCAGTCACCAATGTCAACTCGGATGCCATGCACGAGAGTGGTGAGAGTGGCGTAGCTGGGAATCGCGGGGCCTCTCCGCGAACTGGTGCGGGGCCCCTAAAATTACGAGTGAAATTCTGTGAATAGCAAATGATATCCATTGAGAATGGGGGAAGAACCGGAATTGCACCCTTCCTTTCCTGTTCCAAATCCAAACAACAATCACATTGTACTCTGCAAAGTGAAATGATATTAATAACGAATTTGTTCGAGTGTTTCCTCCACTGTTTCGGGGTTGTCTCTTCTTCTCGTTTTTTCAGAAGGGAAATGATTTGGCTTGGCAGTTCACTTGTTCCAGACACCGAGGTCGCTGATGAGTTTGCCAAAATGGCAACAGGAATCGATGATCTCAATCTCACAAAATTTTTCCCTTGTTTTTCCTTTTACTTATTTTTTGCAAAATAATTTTGTCTGTTTTTGGTAGCGTTTTTTATGCTCGCGCGGGGCCCTTTCGGCTGCGGGTCCCATCCCGCGCCGCGGGCCCTGCGGGCCCAGTCATTACGCCACTGGTGTTCTGATAGTACCCAATGGAAGCGCTGCTGGTCATGGTGCCGCTGGCAGCGGAATGTGCCACTGCCAACAAATGGCGTGTGCCTGTAGGCCAATTTCATGTTGTCAACCTACACTCTAAACCTGAAGTTTTGGTATGGAACACCTTCGGACACGCAATTTTTAACATGGGCTTGGATGAGAGTGTTCTTTTCGGAACATCTTTGGAACACGTAGTGTGTTCTTGGAACACCATTTTATTGTTACAAATTTGGAACACCATGAGCGATTACACTTGATTTGAAACTCCTGGGAGTGTTCCAAATCGCTCATGTGTTCCAATTCTGTGACAGGAAAATGGTGTTCTAAGAACACGTCAGGTGTTCAAAAAAGTGTGTTCTAAGAACGCTCTGCGTACGTGCATGTTCCAAATAATGTTACAAAAAGAACACTCCCATCTAAGCCCAAGTTAAAAATGGCGTTCCGAAGGTCCGTGTTCCATACCGAAACAACGCAGGTTTAGTTTTCAACAAATTGCAAAGTGTCATGGAATTGAACAAGTTTGTTGCAGGTCTGAATTCTTGTCCATATTTGGAGCAAGGCCAATTCGCGGATATTTAGTTAAAAAAAACGCGGGGCACTTTGTCAACGCATTGCCAAATGTCGACGCTTTCAAAACTCCGCGAACTTGGCTTGGACCACATGTGGGCAAGCATTCGGAACTGTAACTTGAAAAACTTGACTATTAACTCTAAATATAAGGTTTCCGTTTGATACACCTTTTATCACACAGACTTCGATTGAAGTGTTCCGTCCGGAACATTTTTGGAACACGTAGTGTGCTCTTGGAACATCATATACCTATCAAAATTGGAACACATAGGTATGCAATTTTGAACACTCCATGTGCTCCAAATCGCGCATGTGTTCCCAATTTGCGACAGGAAAATAGCGTTCCAAAAAAAGGAAATAGCATTCCAAGAACACATTAACTTGTTCCAAATACGAGTAGTATGTTACGGATCACTTTCCTACGTCTATACACTCTGAACACGAAGTTCAGTTTGGAACACTATTGTTTCAACATGGGTTTAGACAGGAACTGTTCTTTTAAGAACATCAATGGAACACTTGGTGTGTTCTTGGAACACAGTGAGTGTTCCATTGGAACACCTTAAGTGTTCCAAATCGCTTGAAATGGAAAACTCTGTGTTCGAACAACAGACCAAGTGTTCTCAGAAGAACACTTCCTATCCAAGCCCATGTTAAAATACAATAGTGTTCCAAATTTGTGTTTGGAGTGTTGCCGTGTTAAAAAAGGTGTTCCGAAGGTGTTCCAAAGCACGGCAAAACGGAACATGGTTCACCTTACCGTCCTTGCAGGGTTTGTGATACAATCCAACGAGGCCTGTGAACACGGAATTCGACAAATCAGGTGGCTCATATAACAGCACGTCTGACTCCTGACCCTCGAAATCGTTGAGCAGGGCCTCAAAGCCTTCGTCATCTGTGTAAACGTCCGGGATAACAACGTCAAACGTCCATCCAACGTTGACATAAACAAAAACCAACAAGGCGCACACAGCGCTGGAACTGAAAACGGCCGAACCAGACATCATGGATGCGATGTGGTCAGAAAGTGGAGTGCGTGGTTGACTGTGCGGTGCCTTTCGTGACTGGTCGCATTTTATTTTCATCGTGTCTGTTGCCCTGGAAACGCCTGATAAAATGCAGATTCCTTCTTTGCGATTGTGGGACGAAAACAGGCCACGAAATTCCAATCGAATCACCAATCGTGAAAACACCAGCGCCGCCGATAACCTTTGAACACAGGGTCCTCAAAACTTGCCACCTTCACTCTGAACATTAGGTTTCGGAATAGAACACCTTGGGAACACCTTTTTGACACGGGCTCAGACAGAGTGTTCTTTTCGGAACATTGTTTGGAATACAGTGTTCTTGGAAGACCATTTCCTGCTGTCACAAATTTGGAACGCATGAGCGATTTGGAACACATGTAGTGTTCCAAATCAAACGGTGTTCCAAGAACACACAACGTGTTCCAAACAATGTTCCGAAAAGAACACTCCCATCTAAGCCCATGTTCAAAAAGGTGTTCCCACCGTGTGTTCCAGATGCGTGTGACAGGAAAATGGTGTTCCAAGAACACACCACGTGTTCCAAACAATAATGTTCCGAAGAGAACACTCCCATCATAGCACATGTTAAAAAGGTGTTCCCAAGGTGTTCCAAGCCGTGTTGCTTGTGTAACACGACTGGTTCTTTCAACGCAGCCATGGTCAAACTTAAACAAAAAATTTCGCTTGGGAAGAGAGTGGATAAAGAGCGACAGGGTGTTCCAAAAACACCATTTTTCAAAGAATGGCACGTTCTCTTGAGCCCCCAAGAAAACGGTTGATATGAAAAAACCTGACATGAAGAGCCCCACAAGTGGCTTGGAGGCCCGACGCCCAGGCATCGGGGCTGCAAGTTTGACAATTTTGTTTCTGAGGAAGCACAACCATAGCCAACATCCGCACTGTTTACTCCATATGCATGCATACTTGCTGAATATAAAAGTGTGGCATTTGCCATTGGTATTTGCCGAAAAATGAAAAATCGGAATATTTCTGCGGCTTCAATCAAATTCATCAGATTTCATGCGTCTGCGAAAAAAACAAATAAACAGCCAAGTGACGAGCATTATCTTTCCCGCGTGTGTGAGGGCGGTGATTCCAATCTCCAATCCACAACGAAGGAATGCATCCTCAGAACAAAACGAGCCTCAAAGGCTCACAGAACCATATGGAGGGCATCGCATCCATCAACATACAGGGTCTTCAAATGTGTCTCGCCACAGGACCCATGGCCTTTCTTCTGTGGTTCACCTCTTCTGGATGTTGTCACCCTTGACATTGCTGTCACAGATTTGAAACACATTAGGTGTTTCGGAACACCATAAGTGTTCCAAATGGAACACCTATTGTGTTCCAAAAACAAGACGTGTGTTCCTAAAAGAACACCTCCCATCTAAGACCATGTTAAAATATGGTGTTCCAAGCTGAACTTCGTGTTTAGAGTGTACACTCTAAACACGAAGTTCAGGTTGGAACACCATATTTTAACATGGGCTTAGATAGGAGGTGTTCTTTTAAGAACATTCATGGAACACGTGGTGGATTTTTGAAACACGCTGAGTGTTCCATTTGGAACACTAGAACACACTGAGTGTTCCATTTGGAACACTTTAGGTGTTCCAAATCGCTTATGTGTTCCAAATCTGTGACAGGAATGTCACAGATTAAGAACACTCAGTGTGTTCTTGGAACACACTGAGTGTTCCATAAATGTACTAAAAAAGAACACTTCCTATCTAAGCCCGTGTTAAAATATATGGTGTTTCAAACTGAACTTCGTGTTTAGAGTGTATCATTGGCGTAGATTGCTGTGCATCTATATAGGGTTTCCCAAAAGTCACTTGAAAACCCCTGCTATTTGCAAGTTTTCAATCTTCTCTTGTGGGGCTATTTCTACAGATTTCAGGTTCAGATTGGGCAGGCTGCCTGCTGCAGGTGTTATCCACTCGAATTGGAACAAACTCCACTCCAAGCTTCCAGAGTTGCTTCAAAACTGCAATGCACTTTTCTGGGGTTGTCAAGTGACTTTTGGGAAACACTGTATTTTGGTACAGTGTGTCTGTGGTGCTCTGAAATTCCCGCGGTTCCCCTTGAAAGGGAAAGAAAAAAAATTTCTAAATAAAATTTTTTTTGAAAAAAAAAATTCTCCTTGTTCTTTCTTCGCAAGGAAAACCCGGTTTTCCTTGCGTCCGTGTGATTCCGAACAATTTCGTTCAACAATTAAGAACACCACAATCGGAATTTGGCACAATTTTCCTTTAAAAATTGAACAAGAAAACGACAAAGTTGGTATGTAAATACACACAAAAATACGACAAAATCACTCGCCAACAACGTGAGCAAAATGTCACAAAGCGCTCATGTGATATTCGCAGTTCGTTTTCCAGATAAGGACACTCAGATGTCAGCAGCCAGTGTGTCAGGCTCACACCAAGCCTCACCAAATATCGGGCTACGCACTCCTCACTGCACCCATGCTTCAATTCAATTCAATAGGGCCAATTCAATTGAGAGATTTGTGTTGTGAAAATTTCATTTCTATATGCACAACGCTTATTCCTTTTCCATTGTTGCATTGCTGAAAGATGCATCCGTCTGTTGAATTGGCTCTGTTGAGGGTGAGATGAAATGGGGAAATTTTCAGCCGACCGAGTCCGCAATATTCCTATACATGCAGGAGCCCCTTTGGTCTTGTGGTGAAGAGATTAGTGTTCTCATGCACGAGTTTATCGCATTCAAGTGTTACCGTTGAAAATTTTTTTTCAATTTTTTTTTGCTCTGATGTCGGCAGTAGAAATTAAAGCTCCATATTGCAACAAAGCTTTCTAGAGGTGTCAGATTTTGACCACGGCATTGAAAGAGAATCTTTAATTTCTGCAGCATGGAGTTTTTCGTGATATCTGAACAGTCTCAATTTTTACAAGTGTGAGCACATTAATTCCGTCACCACTTCACACCGAGCAACAAACGGTCGGCATGTCGTTATTGGCTGGTTCAAACAGTGCCTCCTGGTTAAAATTGCTGAGGATTCTACCAATATATCTCTCCCGGGCCATTGGAAAAAATTCTTTTCTGTGGCAGATCCATCGTGAAGCAAGAGGTTGAATAACTTTGACTAGCTGCGCAGAAAGGCCATAATCAACTATTGACTGAAACGTGGTTCAAAACAGCGCGGACTACACAATCCAGACGCTGACACCAGTGACAAAGTACAGTGTGCACAAGAAAACTGTCATCATGGAGGAGAGTGCAGACGATAATCGTCCCGCCGAGTCTTTAACCCAGCTCTCTTGACGATATTTCCAACTGGTATCTGCAATATAAAAGAGAGTGGAAGTCTATACGCAGGTGTTCTCTGGGAAAAGATAAACACAAAAGGCGTGCCGCGTGTACTCAACCAGGGGCTTCATTCCAGGTTTTCGCAGGGCAGCGTCATCCTTCAGTGAAGTGCTAAGAAGCGCTGCAGTTTCACAAAGGTTACCTCAAAAATGGTTTTGGTGGTGGCTGATTTCCTTGCGTCACCGGGCTCATTTCTGTCAAGAGATCCCGGGATCGAATCCCAGTTCCGTCAAATTTTTTCACAATTAAAAAAAAACAAAAACAAAAAATCACAAGTGCCCAATATCCGTAGTTTCACAGATTCCCTCTCAAATGGTGTTGGTGGTGGATGAATTCCGTGCGTCACTGCCAAATTCGTGGAGCCTTTCCCGGGTTCGAATCCCGGTTCCGTCAATATTTTTTACAAGGAAACAAACATGAGCCGTCCTCAACTGCTTTTCTCTCTATAGTTATCTACGTATTAATTCTCTATGGCTTAAATTAAGAGTGGCCAACCCACAAACCTGGACTGTCTCTGCGCCTCAACTCCTGCGCATCATCCCTCTGTTCCAGTTCGTTATCGAGACCAGATTTTTTGGTCCAAAATTCGAAAATATCCGAAGATCGGCTCCAACCGTACTTGTTTCTCGATTGGACCACCGCTTGGTATGTCGTACCAGAGGGAAGTCCCGTTAGTTCGAACGACTTTGAATTCAGGAAACTCCTTGACTTATCAGCCGGAACTGTAATCGTCTTCCATCTGTCCAAGGTCGACCCAGTTGATATGTTGAATCTTGATTTTGGGGTCTGAACACCTGACTGAACAAAGAAAAAAGAGTACCTATACACTCTAAATCTGAAGTGTCGATGTGAAACATGCGTATTCTTGGACCTGATGTGCTCTTAGAACATATAGCAGTTCCGAACATTCCATCGTTCGAAATGCTCTCCAAATTTCGGTCTGCCTTATTATCACCAACACGCACAAAATCACCGCGTGCAAGGCGATTTTTCGACCGTTATCGACAAATGAGTTTGACTGCAAAATTGGCTTCGCTCTCGCCTTCCTTTTCGCAGCATTTCAACTCGCTGCTCATTTAACAGTTGACGCTCGACCCGCACCGACAGGGTTATTTGCAAACCTAGCGTCACTCGGCCACCGCGGTCGAAAAGTGACAAATCGTGTCATTTTTGTGTTCGTCAAATTGTCGTCCCGCGTTTCCAGTTTTTCGGTCATGGATCGTGTTGGTCCATGACTTTTTAACATGCGGTGCAGCCGGCCTGCACCGTCATCTTTTGTTTTCACGTTTTACCCTTTTTGCGAACCTTCGCTGGTTTTAGTGTGTTGTGTTTTGTGAATTTTACCTTTGTTATTTTCCCTTTTCTCTCTTACCGCACAGCACTTAGGCCAACTTACTTGTGCCAACTTCTCATGCCCACTGGCAATTTATACTGAAAACCAACATTGGAATTTTATGCCTCAGTCGACAGGACTGTCATGAGAGAAAACCCCGACAAGTTAACGACGAATTCTTGCGGGGGTAAGTTCTTTGAGAGTTTGGTTTAGTGCGTTTTCTCTTGGGTTGGGGACAATAACTCACACACAGACAAGACCAATAGTTCCACGAAAACGGTAAGTCACACTTGCCGCACAATTACTTCATCAACATTCAGACAGCTCAAAATAACAGACAACTGTCGGTGAGTTTTTGGTAGAATCAAAGTGCAAAATTCATGGAAGCAAATGGGAAAACGTGTTCTTTCCGTTTTCTCTATTTGCAGTTTTAATTACCGGATGAACCAATCCGCCAAGATCCATTTTAACCCGCGGATCGATCAGAAGTTCAAGGGTCAAGCTTGCTTGTCTTCAAGCCCTTTTCCACAGCAAATACCGCTCCCGAACAAAACGTTCACCAGCTGAAGATACCTGAAATCCATGCCGAAAGTTCGAAAGTTAAGTGCATCACAATAACCCATTTGTTGATCTGCTCTTTCTTTCCTTGGTTTTTCAAGCCTCAAAAGTTGAGGATAAAGAATTGCTGAGAACATTTGAGACCAAGTCGAAGTGTCCTCACACTGGAGGAATAACTCTCACGGGTTTTACATTTTATTCTTCGGCCGTTCGGCAAAATGTTTTAACGTTTTGTGTTTCCTTTTGGTTTTTATTCAGTTGGCCCGGTGCCCTGGTTTTAATCATTTGTTTATTTCGGTATTCTTTTGCATATCTGTTTCTGTGTGGCTCAACCTTGGCTCAACCAGTGTTACAAAATAAACGGTGTGTAAAATCTTGTCAAGTGTGTCACTTCCTATTGAGCTAGCTCATACCAATCACCAACCGTCCTACTTCTTTTAGATAGCCTTTTAGCCACACGTACAGGGTGTGCGCTAAAACGCTACTAACACAATTTTCCTGTCATAAATTTGGAACACATCGTGACACTACATGTACTCCACTATGACACTGTGACACTACACGCACACGCACTATACGTGTACACACAACACATCCATACTGTGTCACATCCACACATCCACTGTGACACACACTACATGTGCTCGAAATCGCTCGTGTTTCAAATTTTTATAATGAAACGTTGAATGGTGTTCAATAACACATCACGTGATCAAAATGTTCCGAAGAGAAAAATGGTGTCCCAAAGTCCACGTTAAAATGGTGTCCCAAAGTCCACGTTAAAATGGTGTCCCAAAGGTGATCCATAACGAAACTTCAAGTTTAGAGTGTATACTGTACAGGCCAAACATATTCCAAATAATTATTGATTGAATGTCAGTGAAAAGTTATGCGCAACAGGGTCATATATGAAACTGGAGACACAAAAGAAAGGTACAGATATTTCCCTAAAATTGGAGGGGATACGGATATGGTATTGGGTTGCTGATCGAGGTTTGGAAAGCTTTGGAATGAGGTGCATGTAATTTTGCTAAGATAATTATTGTTATCGTATTGTACGTTATTGTTCCTGCGTCTGTACAGCATTCTCAGGATCACAAGAAGGTCAATGACATTCGTTTAATTTTCATCCAAAATGCACACGAATACGGAGGTCATCAAAAGTCTTCGATCAAAGGTGATGCACGCTTTGGTGCAACTTCACTCCTTGCACGAGTGTCATGATGTTTTGCGGCGCACGCTGCCATGTTTTCTGAATGGCGCCTGAGTTAATTATGAACTCCCATGTTCGAAGACTTTTTATAAGGAATGTATAAATCTTGGCACCAACCAAAACTCTCCTGAACAGCAGCCGATAATCAATTAGAGGACTGTAGCTTTGAACAGACCAGAGAAGACAAGAGGTTGGAATCTTGGAAATTTCGAAAAGGCCAAAAAATTGGCTGAAACGTGGAAAACAGGGGATAAATCCAGGAGTTGAACCCAGGACAAAGTCCAGGTTTGTGGGGCCACCAAAAAGCCATAGGAGGAAAATCGAGATAACTTGGGAAAGCTTTAACCCAGTTTTTCCTTGAAAAATTTCCAACCGGGATTCAAAAAAAGGTGGAATTTATACGCAGGGTTTCTCCAAAAAAACACCAAAAGGGTCCGGTGAAACTCAAAGGGGCCTTTATTTTTGGTTTTTTTTGAAAAAGGGAAGGGTTCATCCCGGGAATTCTAAGAAAGGCCCGGTTTCCAAAGGTTACCCCAAAAAATTTTTTGGGTGGTTTGGCTGATTTCCTTGCCTTCACCGGGTATTTCCTGCAAAACCCGGGAATGAACCCGGTTGGTCAAATTTTTTTTACTTTTCCCAAAAAACAAAAACCTGCCCTATTAGACTTCCCTCTCAAATGGTGTTGGTGGTGGATGAATTCCGTGCGTCACTGCCAAATTCGTGGAGCCTTTCCCGGGTTCGAATCCCGGTTCCGTCAATATTTTTTACAAGGAAACAAACATGAGCCGTCCTCAACTGCTTTTCTCTCTATAGTTATCTACGTATTAATTCTCTATGGCTTAAATTAAGAGTGGCCAACCCACAAACCTGGACTGTCTCTGCGCCTCAACTCCTGCGCATCATCCCTCTGTTCCAGTTCGTTATCGAGACCAGATTTTTTGGTCCAAAATTCGAAAATATCCGAAGATCGGCTCCAACCGTACTTGTTTCTCGATTGGACCACCGCTTGGTATGTCGTACCAGAGGGAAGTCCCGTTAGTTCGAACGACTTTGAATTCAGGAAACTCCTTGACTTATCAGCCGGAACTGTAATCGTCTTCCATCTGTCCAAGGTCGACCCAGTTGATATGTTGAATCTTGATTTTGGGGTCTGAACACCTGATGAACAAAGAAAAAAGAGTACCTATACCTCTAAATCTGAAGTGTCGATGTGAAACATGCGTATTCTTGGACCTGATGTGCTCTTAGAACATATAGCAGTTCCGAACATTCCATCGTTCGAAATGCTATAAAAATTTCGGTCTGCCTTATTATCACCAACACGCACAAAATCACCGCGTGCAAGGCGATTTTTCGACCGTTATCGACAAATGAGTTTGACTGCAAAATTGGCTTCGCTCTCGCCTTCCTTTTCGCAGCATTTCAACTCGCTGCTCATTTAACAGTTGACGCTCGACCCGCACCGACAGGGTTTTTGCAAACCTAGCGTCACTCGGCCACCGCGGTCGAAAAGTGGCAAATCGTGTCATTTTTGTGTTCGTCAAATTGTCGTCCTGCGTTTCCAGTTTTTCGGTCATGGATCGTGTTGGTCCATGACTTTTTAACATGCGGTGCAGCCGGCCTGCACCGTCATCTTTTGTTTTCACGTTTTACCCTTTTTGCGAACCTTCGCTGGTTTTAGTGTGTTGTGTTTTGTGAATTTTACCTTTGTTATTTTCCCTTTTCTCTCTTACCGCACAGCACTTAGGCCAACTTACTTGTGCCAACTTCTCATGCCCACTGGCAATTTATACTGAAAACCAACATTGGAATTTTTGCCTCAGTCGACAGGACTGTCATGAGAGAAAACCCCGACAAGTTAACGACGAATTCTTGCGGGGGTAAGTTCTTTGAGAGTTTGGTTTAGTGCGTTTTCTCTTGGGTTGGGGACAATAACTCACACACAGACAAGACCAATAGTTCCACGAAAACGGTAAGTCACACTTGCCGCACAATTACTTCATCAACATTCAGACAGCTCAAAATAACAGACAACTGTCGGTGAGTTTGTTGGTAAATCAAAGTGCAAAATTCATGGAAGCAAATGGGAAAAACGTGTTCTTTCCGTTTTCTCTATTTGCAGTTTTAATTACCGGATGAACCAATCCGCCAAGATCCATTTTAAACCCGCGGATCGATCAGAAGTTCAAGGGTCAAGCTTGCTTGTCTTCAAGCCCTTTTCCACAGCAAATACCGCTCCCGAACAAAACGTTCACCAGCTGAAGATACCTGAAATCCATGCCGAAAGTTCGAAAGTTAAGTGCATCACAATAACCCATTTGTTGATCTGCTCTTCCTTTCCTTGGTTTTTCAAGCCTCATAAGTTGAGGATAAAGATTTGCTGAGAACATTTGAGACCCAAGTCGAAGTGTCCTCACACTGGGGAATAACTCTCACGGTTTTTACATTTTATTCTTCGGCCGTTTCGCAAAATGTTTTAACGTTTTATGTTTATTTTTGGTTTTTATTCAGTTGGCCCGGTGCCCTGGTTTTAATCATTTGTTTATTTAGGTATTCTTTTGCATATCTGTTTCTGTGGGGCTCAACCTTGGCTCAACCAGTGTTACAAAATAAAACGGTGTGTAAAATCTTGTCAAGTGTGTCACTTCCTATTGAGCTAGCTCATACCAATCACCAACCGTCCTACTTCTTTTAGATAGCCTTTAGCCACACGTACAGGGTGTGCGCTAAAACGCTACTAACACAATTTTCCTGTCATAAATTTGGAAAACATCGTGACACTACATGTACTCCACTATGACACTGTGACACTACACGCACACGCACTATACGTGTACACACAACACATCCATACTGTGTCACATCCACACATCCACTGTGACACACACTACATGTGCTCGAAATCGCTCGTGTTTCAAATTTTTATAATGAAACGTTGAATGGTGTTCAATAAACACATCACGTGATCAAAATGTTCCGAAGAGAAAAATGGTGTCCCAAAGTCCACGTTAAAATGGTGTCCCAAAGTCCACGTTAAAATGGTGTCCCAAAGGTGATCCATAACGAAACTTCAAGTTTAGAGTGTATACTGTACAGGCCAAAAATATTCCAAATAATTATTGATTGAATGTCAGTGAAAAGTTATGCGCAACAGGGTCATATATGAAACTGGAGACACAAAAGAAAGGTACAGATATTTCCCTAAAATTGGAGGGGATACGGATATGGTATTGGGTTGCTGATCGAGGTTTGGAAAGCTTTGGAATGAGGTGCATGTAATTTTGCTAAGATAATTATTGTTATCGTATTGTACGTTATTGTTCCTGCGTCTGTACAGCATTCTCAGGATCACAAGAAGGTCAATGACATTCGTTTAATTTTCATCCAAAATGCACACGAATACGGAGGTCATCAAAAGTCTTCGATCAAAGGTGATGCACGCTTTGGTGCAACTTCACTCCTTGCACGAGTGTCATGATGTTTTGCGGCGCACGCTGCCATGTTTTTGAATGGCGCCTGAGTTAATTATGAACTCCCATGTTCGAAGACTTTTTATAAGGAATGTATAAATCTTGGCACCAACCAAAACTCTCCTGAACAGCAGCCGATAATCAATTAGAGGACTGTAGCTTTGAACAGACCAGAGAAGACTGAACGACGTTGGAGCCTTTCCTGCAGGTTTACTGTTGATTTTAGCAGGCTCAGCCAGACCTTTTACAGGGTGATAGGAAAGGAAAAAATTGACATTATTTAAAATTTTTTGTTTTTTGACATTTTATTTTTTACCGTAAAAAAACACAAATGTGTTTGTTCTGACATTATTTCACTCGTTCCGATTGCGGGAATTTGTTCCGGCATTGTTTTACTTATTCCAATTACCGGCATTAAACACCGGTATTTGTTCCGGCATAATTTTACTTACCTATATTCCGATTACCTGCTATTAAACACCTTATTTCCCGCATTATTTTACTTTCCTTTACACCGGTGTTTGCTCCGGCATTATTTTACTTTCCTATTCCGATCACAGGCATTATAAACACCGGATATTGTTCCGGCATTAGGTATTTACTAACCTATTCCAATTACCGGCATTAAGCACCGGGATTTGTTCCGGCATTATTTTACAAAAACCTATTCCAATTACCGGCATTAAACACCGGTATTTGTTCCGGCATTATTTTACTTTCCTATTCCGATTACCGGCATTAAATACAGATATTTGTTCCGGCATTATTTACTTACCTATACCTTTTCCGATTGCCGGCATAGAGCACCGGCACTTGTTCCGGCATTATTTTACAAAAAACCAATTCCGATTACCGACATTAAACACCGGTGTTTGTTCCGGCGTTATTTTACTTTCCTATTCCGATTCCGGCATTAAATACCGGTATTGGTTCCGGCATTTTTTTTTCTTACCTATTCCGATTACCGGCATAAAGCATCGGTATTTGTTCCGGCATTACTTTAAAAAACCTATTCCGATTACAGGCATTAAACACAGCCATTTGTTCCGGCATTATTTTACTAACCTATTCCGATTACCGGCATTAAACACCGGTATTTGTTCCGGCATTATTTTACTTACCTATTCCGATTACCGGCATTAAACACCGGTATTTGTTCCGGCATTATTTTACTTACCTATTCCGATTACCGGCATTAAACACCGGTATTTGTTCCGGCATTATTTACTTACCTATACCTTTTCCGATTGCCGGCATAGAGCACCGGCACTTGTTCCGGCATTATTTTACAAAAACCAATTCCGATTACCGACATTAAACACCGGTGTTTGTTCCGGCGTTATTTACTTTCCTATTCCGATTCCGGCATTAAATACCGGTATTGGTTCCGGCATTTTTTTTTCTTACCTATTCCGATTACCGGCATAAAGCATCGGTATTTGTTCCGGCATTACTTTAAAAAACCTATTCCGATTACAGGCATTAAACACAGCCATTTGTTCCGGCATTATTTTACTAACACCTATTCCGATTACCGGCATTAAACACCGGTATTTGTTCCGGCATTATTTTACAAAAACCTATTCCAATTACCGGCATTAAACACCGGTATTTGTTCCGGCATTATTTTACTTTCCTATTCCGATTACCGGCATTAAATACAGATATTTGTTCCGGCATTATTTACTTACCTATACCTTTTCCGATTGCCGGCATAGAGCACCGGCACTTGTTCCGGCATTATTTTACAAAAACCAATTCCGATTACCGACATTAAACACCGGTGTTTGTTCCGGCGTTATTTTACTTTCCTATTCCGATTCCGGCATTAAATACTGGTATTGGTTCCGGCATTTTTTTTTCTTACCTATTCCGATTACCGGCATTAAGCACCGGGATTTGTTCCGGCATTATTTTACAAAAACCTATTCCAATTACCGGCATTAAACACCGGTATTTGTTCCGGCATTATTTTACTTTCCTATTCCGATTACCGGCATTAAATACAGATATTTGTTCCGGCATTATTTACTTACCTATACCTTTTCCGATTGCCGGCATAGAGCACCGGCACTTGTTCCGGCATTATTTTACAAAAACCAATTCCGATTACCGACATTAAACACCGGTGTTTGTTCCGGCGTTATTTTACTTTCCTATTCCGATTCCGGCATTAAATACCGGTATTGGTTCCGGCATTTTTTTTTCTTACCTATTCCGATTACCGGCATAAAGCATCGGTATTTGTTCCGGCATTACTTTAAAAAACCTATTCCGATTACAGGCATTAAACACAGCCATTTGTTCCGGCATTATTTTACTAACACCTATTCCGATTACCGGCATTAAACACCGGTATTTGTTCCGGCATTACTGACCCAAGTGCCATTTTGGCAAGAAGCGGCACAGAACAGCTGACATTCGTGTGACGCGTGAAAGTGAAAGAAATTTGCGACAGAAATATGATGCCCCAAGAACACGTCACGTTTCCAAAAATGTTCTGAAGACAACACTCTCATCTTGAAGAAGGTGTTCCAACTGTGTTCAAAAAGGAATCCTCCAGTTTAGAGTGTATGCATGTGTAAAGTAATCCCGTCACCACTTTCCATGATACGTTAGGCTTACCAGTCAGTTCGATGTTTTTGGCCGCTCTCCCCAAAGTGTTGGCTGCTTTACATGTGTAGATTCCAAAGTGTTTCTCCTGTACACTTCTAATCACCAACGAGTGAATGTTACCAGCTGATAAAAACGAATAATCTGACGATGTTGAGAAGGGAGCCACTTCTTCGATCGGTTTACCACCGAAGAACCAGTCAACCTTAATGGAAACAAGGTGAGAGAGAAGCCATACACTCTAAATATGAGTTTTCGGTATGGGACACCTTGGGAACACCTTTTTAACATGGGCTTAGATGGAGGTGTTCTATTTCGAAACATTGTTTGGAACACCTGACGGAAACTCGGAACACCATTTTCCTGCCACAAATTTGGAACACATGTGCGATTTGCGATTTGGAACACTCCTGTTTTCCAAATTTGTGACAGGAAAATGGTGTTCCAAAAACACACAATTGTTCCCAAGGTGTTCCATACCGAAACCTCATGTTTGGAGTGTAGGATTACGTCTGAAGAGCACATTCGGCCATGTTTCCCAATTCAACTCACCCTTAGGTTCAACTCAATATAGTCAATTCAATGGATAGATTTGTTTTGCGAACATTTAATTTCTACATGCACAACGCTTATTTCCTTTCCATTGTTGCATTGAAAGATGCATCCGTCTGTTGAATTGGCTCATTGAACTTCATGTGCAGAATTTGTTCGGCATAGAAATCAAGTTCACTAGGTGATTATCTGCTGTCACGGAGTTGGAGAGAGACCGACAGCCATCTTTGGATATTTTTATGATTTTATTTTGCTGAACGCACACATATCAATTTCCTTGTCAAACGTTTTCCGTATATTGTCGCAAAGCA
>JASGXE010015126.1:0-55644 GCA_030068105.1 Sinentomon sp. SZTP_YWyxl | reverse complement strand
AAAAAGTTAAATTGGGCGTAATTCAACACGACGTGTCGAGCGGCCGGAACGACATTTGTACAAAAAAACGCGCCTCTGAATGCAAAAAGCATCTGCTCGGCCTGTGTAAACGCAGTTTTCGCACTTGAACATCATCAACTTTGAACGTGATCAAGACAAAAACTTTGGTGTAAATGGCCCAATTTAATCACGTTCAGTTTATCACGTTCAACCTGAACATGTTCAACTTGATCGCGTTCATTTTTTGGTGTAAATTGGGTATAACACAGAAGCATCGATGAGCAGCAGAAAGAAAATACATTCGTGATTCTTGGGCAAATTATTTTGAGGTTTCCTCAGCCATGCAGGTGCCCCTGCACATGTGCTGCTGTTTTTTTTTGCTTGGATGACAGAAAAATTATTAAATTCAGATTTTGGTGCTTGACTTCATCGTCACCACTTCATCTGTGTTCAAATCCTGACCGAATGTGCGAATTGTCATGCATATCATAGATGCTACCAAAAGTGGCAGGTACGGGCAATTTCAGTCGTCAGACCCTGAACATGGGACACTTTCATTTTGGCAACAAAAGTTTGAGAGAAAAGGGAAAATACATTTTTCAAATGTGGAAGGTTCCTTTTATGCACTGAGAGAAGCAGAAATACAGATATGACAATAACCTCACCCTTTCAAACAACTTTTGGTTCAAAACGTGGACCGACAATATGGGCCCTTCTCAGAAACAGTACCACATTTTGGCATGCTTCAAATGTTGGAAGTTTTGACATGCTCTTTAGCGTAATGGAATCAACTCATCCTCTGTTATTTTTGTTTTTGCCATCAGGGCCAACTGCGTTGAAACAGCACGGAATTGGGACAGGTAAGAATGCAACGTCTTATCCTGGTGTAAAGAATGTGATGGAGGAGAGCTATTCCTACAAGGAGGATCGTGTTGTCACCGATGGGAATTTGATCACCAGCCGAGGGCCGGGTACAGCGTTTGAGTTTGCTTTGGCCATCATTGACAAGTTGGGGATGCCGGAAAAGGTTCCCGAGCTCCGCAATGCCATGCTGTTGAAGTGATTTTGATTTGTGTGATTGATCTTTAAATATTCCGAGACTTTTTCATTGCTGTTTTTTAATTTTCAACATCCAACTTGCTGGCTTTAACAATAATTTTTATCGGTTCCAGCCTGCAGGACTCAGCTTTGGTTGGAATCAAATGATGCGTTCAGACGAGCGAAATGTGGAGCCCAGTGTGAAGAAGTGTTTGAAATCTACCAATCAATATTATGGACTTACGTTTGTTTCTCATGGTAGGAATTCTGCTTCCCAGCTTGGCCTCTGTTTACTCAGTCGTCCCAACACTACCTAAGGTATCTTTCAGTGGTCCTAATTTCACTCAGTTCTTTCCCTTTCCCAAAGATTGCCAAAATCATCTCCAGTTTTACCCACGAGTCTATTTGTCTTCTTTCCCCTTGTAACCTTCCCTCAGCTTTTTGCCAAATAACAAATTTGGGAATAGATTTGCACAGTGAAAATTTAATCTCTTCCATAGAACTGTTCATTTTAGATTGTTGTGTAGTGTAAAGGGTGCAACCAAATGTGAAATTGGATGTCGAGTTGAAGCAAAGCATGGCCATGTTTTGTGATTTGTCAACAAAGGAGCCGTGTTTCACTCAAAAAGTGGAGGGTTTCAATTCGGCCATCACCGTGAATTGTTGTGGGTGACACTAAGTGTTGCTTGCAGCTCAGTTTTTTGCACCAATATCGGTGGGGTTTCCTCACTTTAGACCATGCAAGCAAAAAGACTTGCAGTTTCCAGGCTTTGGCAAGATTTGGCTAAAAACGAAATCTTCTGTTTTAGACCTTAAAGCTCCTATCCACCAAATTTGCTTGATGGACCCACCACAGGGCCGGTGTCTTGAATTTTGGCATTTTTACTGCCAGAGTTGTAATTTGTTTGGTACCGTTGTGGTTGAGTCTTCCTGCAGATGATTCCAGAATAACATTGTGTGGTGGTGATCATGAAATAAGATTTTATGATATTTTGAAAGACTATTTTGTATAAAAACATGTTTTAAATCTTATAATCTTTATTCTGTTCAGTGCAAAAGCAGCAATCTATACAAACCTACCCCCTTCAATGGGTATATTTCCCCATATCTCATAAAAGCTTTTACAGCATGTTGTTTTTATGGAGGATAATAAAAAATTTTGTGAGTTTGAAATTTGAATGTCTTATTGCCATGAGCAGCATGCAATTTTCTATCACGGTTGCCTTTGTGCTGTTGACCCCGAACGTCAAAAACTCTGATTTCTTCATTTTCAGATAAAGGCATTTTGATGGCTTCATTCCTTTTTTTGTTGAATTGACGGTTGGTTTGATTTTTAAAGGGCCACGATTCAAAAAGAATTTGTAGATCAAATCAGAAGCCTCTGTTCCAATTATTTATCTTTGCCAGCAGTTTGGAGCTTACCCCATCCAGCATCGTGTTGCTGTGCAGCACATTTTCAAAGCCTGGCTAGCCTGTGCGTCCCAGTTGCAGAATCGAACAATGGGTTGTTGCAAAATTGGTGTTTACTTTGTGCAAGACGGTCCGTGGTGATGACTCGAGGCGACTTTAATCATCCCCACTTATGTACAGGGGTGTGATCCTCATGCTCCCTCGCAGAACACACAGTTCTATCTTCTTTATTTGGGTTAAGAACAAACTTGACAAAGAATGACAATCTTGAGGGCAGACAACTGCCCGTTATGGAGAAAAGATGATTTTTTGGGTTTTCGCGGAATTGATTGCTCAAAACGTTCGTCCACATTATGCGAAAAATAAAAAATCGGAAAATCCATCAGGAATGGCTTGAAAAATACAAATGATACTGCAAAACATTGAAAGAAGGATTCGATTTTTAAGTGAAAGGGGACATGGGATTAGTGGTCCTTGGAATCCAAATCCAAAATATAAATAATTGGACTTTTTCCATGGGCACTTAAGCTATGCAAACTCAAGTCATCTGTCAGTCTACTGGTTAAAAGTGTGTTCGCCAAGATCGTGTTCATGACCTTTCTTTTTGTGGTGTTGTTCATGAAACTGCGGGTGGAGTCGTTTTTCTCAAGTCGACCTGTCCTGTGTACAGTCCAATAACAATCATGTTGAATATGGGTCATCCCATTTATTAATAAAACTCGCAAATAAGAGAGGCAGCTACCATTCGTCAGCACGATTTTTCTTTGAAATCTGATTTTCTTGGTTTGTTACTTCAAAGCACATAATGCACTGCCATTGCAAAATGCATGATGCATTTCCAATGAGGGGGTTTTGAATTTTGGTTACATTAGGCATCTTACCACCATGTCTGTTGGCATGATCCTCCTCACTTTACAGGTTGTCCCTCGATGTTGAAAACAATAAACATACATTTACCAGGATAAGAAAACTGAATCTTTTTCACGACGTGTCAAGCGGAATGTAAGAGGTGTTGGTGACGCTTATGGTGATTGTTACATGAGCGTAAAAACGTGGATAAGATGTGCTGAATGCCGGGTGCACAAGTCCATTCCAGATAGTGAAACGAACCAGTTTTTGCATCGACATTCGAAAAAGTAACATGAGCATCACAATCGGAACAGCAATTTACCTTTCTGTAATACTCCGTGTGGTAAGGAAGAGGTTGAACAACAGACCTTGGTAAAAGAGAATCAAAGGTTCCCTGTTTCCAGTGTGGCTCTGGTCAACCAGAATAATGCAGGATTTCGCAAAAATCTAGCAGGGGTGAAAGGACTATTTTTCTCCAAGGGTCGCAATCTCAATACACAAAATGTTCCAACTTTTTAAAAACAGAACATTGATGAAAATGCATGCATAACGAATAATATGTATCATCATTTCGGACTGGTTCCCATCTGCATTCAGCTTTTCAAAAATCTAGCATGCTTTGAACTAATGTCTTGGGAAGATTTTGCACACGTTGTCCTTTGCAGACTGCACACTGCAAGGCAGGGACTTCGAAAGTGCATCCGCAATGAGAAAGAATTGACCAGAATTTTAAAGTATCTTGAACGTGTCAAAATTATAATTAGGACTTTGAAAGTCCATGCTATTGAGTGACATGGCACTGGTAACTTATAATGACGTGAGGTTGTTTGCCGTGATAGCCATGAGTACTTTATGAAAACTCTACAGATATGATGTTATTGTCAACCAGACCAAAAACCAGCAACTTTTGACTTACCAACTTGACTACTCCACTTCACACGGAGACATCGCGTCGTCCGTTGAGTTAGTGGGCAGACCCAACTCTCAATATAGGTCGTTCCGGTGACCTACCGTGGTATGAACGGATGATGCCTTTAAAGCATCGGTTATGATGCTTTAACTCTACAGATAATTTCGTGGGACTTCAGCATGTGAAGCTGGGATTTTAATTTGGCCTCTCATTTTATTAAAAAAAATCTGCAAATTTGAATGAAGCATAGCGAATTTTGTCTGCCGTAAAAACATGGTAAGAGCAAGGTTGATCATTTTCTCATGAGAAAATCAAAATTCACATTTCTTGCATACTCAGTTCTTGAGATGTGACTTTTTTTAAAAAGTCTGGCAAATGCAAAAAATGCAAAAGAGCGAAAATGTTGGATGGAGTTTTGTGCGTAATGCGATGTTTTGTATAAAATAAAGACGACTTGCATTTTGGAACAGTCTTTGGGGGTCATAACTCCATTGTGGTGAATGGGGTTAAGTTGAAAATTGACATTCTTATGTAAAATTGTGGAAAAGCAGTTGGGATTTATCAGAAACCCCAATCTGTCAAGTTTGGCAGGATTTAGTTAAAATATGCCAAAGGAGTGAAATTTTTGCACTGCAGGAAATTGGGTAAAATGTGTTCATAGGAGAGGAGTGAAATTTTTTCTGCTGCAGGAAATAGGGTAAATGAGTCAGAGGAGAGGAGTGAAGTTTTAAGCTTGTGCTTGGTGTAATTATTGACAGAAAAGCCTCCGATATGATAAATGTTGCTATTCAAAAACGAAAAGTTAGAGACAAATCCATTGAATAGAGGCAAGTTGTGTGAAAATCCTGAATGAGGAGAGTTGAGGCTCCTGACCCTGAGGATGTTTCCTGAAGCTTTAAAACTGAAAGCTTCCTTATGAGAATATCGTGACACAACAGGATCAAATGTCTTATCAACCAGCACGAATGTTGCCCTTTCAGTCTAAAATTGAAACTGATGCATTACATTTTAGTTGAAAATTGGATGAGAAGTAAGAATCTTTTCCAGGGTTAGTTTTTCGAGTTTTACTGACTGCAAGCAGTGGAGGAAGGAATTGAATGATAATCATCACAGAAACTGACACCATGTCTGCGTTTTTTAAGGATTCGGGGAAAATCCTACTGCAAAACATCAGATTCACGATAAATGACAATGGATAAGCAAGACTAAAGCAGATTTTTCAAAACGACTGCATTACTAAAGTCACGCCACCAAGAATACCTGCAGGCTTTTAGACACCAAAAAACTGATCGTTCACATGACTTCAGGTTTTTTCGCAGAGAAGACGGAAGTCGTCCAGAAAACAGAAAAAGCTGTCTTCACAAACAGCTTCGAAATGGAAAAATTGTTCAGCGTGTTGGAGTCATCAGCATCAGGTGACATTTTGGTCATCATCTTTGAAACTTTTCATTTGGATTGGTGGCAATTCAAGACCAATTGTCACTTTTTCAATTGTGTATGTAGAGACTTCAGTGGAGACTTATGCATCGAATGATCTATATCAAAACAAAGTTGCAAGAAAGATTGCTGTTATGTTGAGCCGCAAACAATGCCTATTTTTGAGTTCATGCAAGAAGCTATTTCCCTGATTTGCAATGGGTGAGGTTTAGAGTGGGATGGCCGGAAAATCCTCGGAAGGATTCTCTTCAGTTCGGGGTAAATGGTGGAAGTCGGAAGGTGCAAAATCAGGAGAGTACGATGGATGAGCAGAATTTCAAAATCTCCGGATCAGCAGTATTGGTTACATTTCGTTCAAGCGTCAAAAATGCAATGACAGCGATGTTCGATATTGCTCATTTTCCAAAAAGCTCAGACCGTAAGAGAGAAAACCGAATTCCTGAAGAATGCCTAAACAGGAAATCGATGAAAGCATAGCCAGGAGTTAAGGAAGAATGGAGCTGTGAAACCAGGAAGAACAAACCACTTTGGCGAGGGGTGCTGGGTAAAGCTCAGGACTTTCTGATCCCTTCGTAAACGGGAGGCATTCAAGGCGAAATAATTTTACGAACAAGTGTAGGGTAACTGCATGTACATAAACTTTGCAACATATCCCATTGCATGCGGAGTTGGTTGAAGCAAGTTGTTCTTGGTGAACGAACAATAACACTGGGAATCTATCAGTGCCCCCCACTCGGCAACAAAACTAGTTGAGAATTCAATCATGCCTGGTTCAATCATGCCACCACCAATGAATTCAATCAGTGGTGGTGTTTCACTTCTGGATACCTGCACAGATGTTTTAATTCACATCTGCAGCCCACTCGATATTCAAAGCATGTCAAATCTGCCCACATCAGTTGGTCACATTCAGTGATAAGTTGTTGCATCATTCAAGGATAAGTGGTTTCCCCACAGAAAAGAAGCTTTTTTCCCTCCATTTCCTGAATTTTTTTCCTCCATTTCCTGAATCTCCTCCATTTCCATTGAAACCCTGATGCTTCTCTGGAATCGTGCAAGATCTCCTTCTGGTAATCACAAGGCTTGTCCATCTTGACAAAAATGACCTCACACTACCAAACAAACAGTTGTACAGGTCCTGCTTGCAATGCAACAAATATTTCTACCAGAATTTATTTGAGGCTCGTGGCACATTAATTAGATATGAGCCGATCAATTTTAGGCACAATGACTTGAGAAGAGCTGCTGTGCTGAACGTCCACCACGAATTAACAAAAACAGATCAGAACTCGCTAGATGAATCGATTTCGGTGTGTACTTCACAACATTATCAACGCAACTTATTTCAAATTCAACGCAACTGACAGTGCAGCTCCAGTTTCTTCCAGTGTGTATGAGTAACACTGCCATGGTTTTGCTATCCCAGTGTTTTCTTACTCAGCCCTACAAAACACTCGTAAGTGAGTGCCAGTGGCGTGCGGTCAGGGCAGGCAAGGCAGGAGCTGCCTGCCCAAGAAACATTTATGAATTGTGCATTTTTTTATAACATTTGCAGGGACAAAAACGGGTCCACAATGTGAGCCATATTCCAGAAAGGCTCACTCTGATTTACCTGCTGTTGCTGGCCGCTGATGGTATCCACTGAACGGGGAACTCCCTTCTTTCCCAATGCCAACAACCACAGAAGTTACCCTACCCACCCTCTTTCTCGCTGGTCTTCCAGACGCAAGCGAAGCGAATCCCCTGCTCCATTGGCACATGAGATTCAGAAGAGGCAGCAAATGATTTTGCCTGCTTTGAGAGATCTGCAGGGATGCGATGACGCCTGTGCCGCTCCATCCCGCCAGGTAAATCTACCCACCGCAAGTGGAGCAGCTCATGTTGCGGAGTAGGCACTTTGAAATCTTCCTCCAGCTGCATCTCTGCCCAGTCAATATTCGAATTGTTTCGTTGTCGTTGCTCTGTTTCTCGCTGATCACAGCCTTCTGCTGTGATGGATGGCAATTGCAGGCAGGCAGGCTGAGCCTGCGATGAATGCAAACCTCGCTTCGTCAAAGGCATGCTGTTTGCCGCACTTTTTGTATGGCAAGGACGGCCAAATGTTGATTCAGGAGGAATGGGAATTGGCTTGCAGCGGCATAGCCAGGCCTGTGCGAATGTGGGACATGGAGACATTGCTCCGCAATACTTTCTGCCCCCATCTGGGCTTTGCTTGCTGTGGAATATTCTTTTGAAATTGGAACAAATCCATCGCATTATCCTTTTCCTTTCACCTCAGTTTCGAATTACCTCACTGAAGCATGTCGCACACACCGTGTGCTGCTATTCAACTGGGTGCATACTGTTGTGAAAAATGCTGTTTTTCAAAAAAAAAAATGAGCAATCTGAGCACCATTTGAGGCTTCATTTTTCCAAAATTTCTTCCCTTCGGGGAGGGGGACACCCCCTCCCCGAACCCCTCCCCCGGCGTTCGGGAACAATGCTTTGGTTAAAGTGCCTGCCTGCATTTGACACCCACCGCACGCCACTGCTGAGTGCGTCGGCAGGGAGCAGAAAGCTTCACCTCGTCACAGTGCAACCATTATCAGGCATCCCAGGCACACTGAACTGGACGTTTATTCCATTAATTTTGTTAAGCAGCCATGAAAGGGAATACATAAAGCTGTGTGCGATACTTGTTACATTCTATTGCAACAGTGAAAATGAATTATATGCAGGTTCCAATCAGCTTCTTAAGTTGCACACTAGCAGGCTAAATTTGGCTGGTTACAGCAATTTTGTGCAAAACATCATTGTGGTGACAGCATCAATGATTGGCATCAAAGTCATGAATGGGAAATGAGGTGATTCTTGTGAAAAAACATGAAGAAAAAACATTAACGAATCATGATGGGATCTGATAAAATAAAAACCAATGAAGATGACTTTCTGATGTCCTCATAATCTTCGCAAGATTTTCAGCAGATTGTCAATACCATCTTGACATCTCTGCCTTGGAGAACCCACAAATACAGCAATTTGACTGCTCGTTTTTTCTCCTGGTTGGCTGAGGAGATAAGAAAAGCTTTTAGATGCTTTGTAGTTGCCAGGCACATTCATCGAAAAGATAAAATTCAAACCCAATAATTAAGAGTTGTTTATTCAGTTTTCTCAGCAGCTTCCACCAATTCATCTTAATTGTCAATTCATCTTATTTTCATTGGCTACCAGTTAGATTATGATATTTTTGATTCCAATATTCCCATTTTTGCATTTGGATTCCTCATCACCATCTGAACTCTGAAGATAAAATATCCAAAATAAACATGTATGCCCAGATGCACCACGTTGATATGGGCCCATGCAGGGCAATCTGCATAGAGTTTCGGTCCGGATTGGCATGTAGGTGATGGCAGCACTCCCACTGATCCACCCCCCAATGAGCAGTCAGTGGGAGGCAGTGTGAAACAAGCCTGGATGTTTGACGGAAGCATCGATGCTTTAAAAGCATCATCCGTTCATATACAACGGTAGGTCACCGTATTGACCTATATTGAGAGATGGGTCTGCCCACTCACTCAATGGATGACGCGATGTCTCCGTTGTGAAGTGGAGTAGTCAAGTTAATGAGTCAAAAGTTGCTAGTTTTTGGCCTGGTTGACAAAACATCACATTGAATGTTTGGTCTCCAGCTGGTGATGTGGAATCAGTATGCAAGAAATGGGATGGAACTGAACAGTGAAATGTACCCCGCCAGTGGGGCTCTCTGAAAGCATGGGGAAAATGGGGGGTCCGAGCACATTCCATCATTGAATGTTTTTTCTTCAGGTTGTTCCGAGGAAGTGGTGGGAAAATGAGGCCATACGATGACAATGGTTCCAGCTCTACAGGCATTCATTACATTGGGTTCATTTGCAGGGCAATATCTGGGGAATAAGATTTTGTTTGTCACTGTATTTGTTTGAGTCGTATAGCCATAAGGAACACACCGGTTTGTTGGTGGTTTTTGTTTGCAACACCCTGAAAAGAATGCTTTTCCTGTCGCAACAAAATCTTCATTTTTCAATTTGCATAATATTGACTCAGGAACTAGAACCTGGCGTACAAAAATGTAAACCAGTCTTTGTTTCACTCAAAATCACCCAACTAAACACCAAAGGTTGAGCAAAAAAGGTTTGCAATCCCTTTTAATTTAATGGAAAATCGCCCGAAAGCAGTTGTAAGCGTTTCATTAACCTCTCAAAATTGTCACAAATGCATGTTTTCACATTGGGGAGCAAAAGTCAGCAAAGGATTCAAACACTGCCCAATCTTTGGATGTGGGAGGCAGAACCCCCCAGTTCCAAGGTGCAGGGCTCCATTGGGAGGTTTTTGGGGGTGGAGACCCCAGAAGCTGAAGAAATTTTGAAATCTTGGTCAATTTTGGATGCTGTATTTTTGGTCCATTTTTGATATTATCTGTGGGATTCCAGCAGAAGCACCTGGAGTACTGTCATGTCATGGAGGTGCACACTCAATAAGTCAGCATCAGTGGCACCTGAAATTCAAATTCTTGGGATCGCCACCCAGAAAAAGATGGCAAAACAAGTTTTGCTGGATTAAGCTGGGACTGTTGTCGAAACATGTTTCTGGAGCAGCAGGTGTCACCGAATAGTTCTCAGTGGAAGACCTGTATGGAAATGAACATAGGTGATTTCCTCTTTTCGTTTCCAAAGTCCACCCGACAACTTCTTCAGCTGCTATTAAATCAGCAAAAGTGTTCGCTGGCTGAACAAAGCATGGCAAAACCTGTTTTGTGTGCCAAAAAGACATGCACAGCCTCTGCTGAAAAGAAAACAACAGTGGTTGTTACGTGGAGCACCAAACGGTGAACCTGCTTTGCCCACAATGGAAGCTTTGCCAGCAAGTTCTACCGTAAGACACCGTCATGCAAGTTTTCTGGTCAAATGGATGTTGGTGCCTTCTTCAAGGTCATAATTTTTTTTTATTAGCATATTTTGAAAAAAAATGAAATTGGGTCACGTATACCAGGGACCTGGGAAATATGGGTCAACTCAAAACAAGTGTTGCGTTGTCATGGTACTCGTAATGCGGCGGCATTGAAGTTCTGGATTGTTTGATTCTCACTTCTGCAGCATGCTAAATTTGCATTTTTAAGGGGGAACACCAAAATTTGGCATTTTTGTTATTTTGCAAATTTTCCAACCTTTTTGACCTCTTTTCCTCTTTGACCTATTTGATTTTGACCTCTTTTTCGGATATGCGGTAACTTAGGTTTTCCCCTACCTCGTGGTATGAGTAGTCGTATTTAAATTTAACACAATGTCAAAACCAAATTGGAACCTGTCTTGTTATTCCCGGAGGATGAACATTTCTGAACGGATCAACAGTTCAATCTGGAAACCATTGAACTTTCCATCAACATCGTTTGTTGTCGAATCAAATCAGTGAACAGTGTGATAGAAATTCATCCATCTTTTTGGGGTGACAGGTTTTTGTAGCACTACACAAGAGAGGGTCGAAGAAATTCATCCATCTTTTTGGGGTGACAGGGTTTTGTAGCACTACACAAGAGAGGGTCGAAGAAATTCATCCATCTTTTTGGGGTGACAGGTTTTTGTAGCACTACACAAGAGAGGGTCGAAGAAATTCATCCATCTTTTTGGGGTGACAGGTTTTTGTAGCACTACACAGGAGAGGGTCGAAGAAATTCATCCATCTTTTTGGGGTGACAGGTTTTTGTAGCACTACACAAGAGAGGGTCGAAGAAATTCATCCATCTTTTTGGAGTGACAGGTTTTTGTAGCACTACACAAGAGAGGGTCGAAGAAATTCATCCATCTTTTTGGGGTGACAGGTTTTTGTAGCACTACACAAGAGAGGGTCGAAGAAATTCATCCATCTTTTTGGGGTGACAGGTTTTTGTAGCACTACACAAGAGAGGGTCGATGCTCAGAGGGTTACTTGGTCTTTTCCAGACGATAGTTACATCAGCGTAACGTCCCTTTAGGACAGCTACATGCATCAACCCTCAAGGGAGAAGATACTTTTTTTGTATTTGGAGATCTCTGCGTTTGACGTTCATTCTATTTATTCGCAAAATTCAAAGAATGGCAGCAATGATTCGCCAGCAGCTTCTTCCATATTGAACATTAATCTTTTTATGTTGTTCCTTCGGTGTAACATATGCACTGCTTCTGCAAAATGTGTGATGAATTTCCAATGGGCGGTTTGGTTTTGGATATGTTAGGCCTTTTTTCCAAGCATGTCTTATTATTGGGGTGTGATATTGCCCCTCACTTCACAGGTGGGTTCGATATTGAAAATAACAAACGTACTTCCTAAGAAAGAGAAAACTCAATTTCTTTCATGATGCGGAATGCAAATGGTGCAGGTGGCGCAAATGGTGCAAAACTTATGACGATCGTAGATCAACAGAATAATGAGGGAGGTCTCAGGCGAAATCTATTCCTGAATGTCAAAGGAACCAGGTCTTGTGTCTGTAAGCTAAAAGGTTAGCTGAGCCTAACGACCGGAACATCAATTTTGTTTCATGCAAAACTGTCGTAAGGAAATGATTAACTTCAGATCCTTCTCACCAGGCAGGTTTGATGCTTTGCTGCACATGTCAATAGAATCTGATTCACATTGCAAGACGATCACGGACCTGTTCTCAGCGCTGACTGGTCAGAAGTCGAGTTGTGATGACTTTATGTCCTCATTCTCTATTCCAGTGGAACAGGGAGAGAGAGGATGCAATTGCTCTGGCTGGGTTCATCCACTGTGCACATGATCATGGTTGTTCTGACCTCAGGGTGTTCAGTGGTGTGTGAGTCTACGCACCTCAACACACCATGAGGTGAGCCATAACAATGTGCTCTACTCGTGAACCCAGCTCGTGCAAGTGCATGCCCTGCCTTCTCCCTGTGCAATGGGAATCGAACGGAGACAAAGATATGGCCATCATTAATCAACTTCTGACTTTTCGCTTTGAGGACGGTACCACGATACCGTGAAGAACAATGTTCTGTTTGAGAACGAAAAATCTTCGACAGTGCTTATGGGAAACCGCTGTTGCAAAGAAGTAAAAAATGTTATCCTCTGCAGAAAATTACAAAAAATTGATTGCTAAAACACTTATGCTTTAAGCTTGTATAACATGGCCAGTTTTGGTGACCAGGGCACAATTTGCAGGGTGTTTCCCCCCAGTTGAAAATATTTCATGCAAAAATAAGGTAATGCAAGCATAAATATGGGTGTGTTACCCCTCAAATAGAGGTTTACCTCCCAGTTAATTTCACATAGATCGCACACTTGTCGGTGACATTTACATGAACGACTTCTTAACCAATGGTCCCAAACACAAGTGTGAAGAAATGATAGAAAAATTATGAAGCTCCAAATTTAATTTTTGTGGTGCCAATTTCATGTCATCATTTTTCACTGTGTCTAAACAGTGACCAAACACTGCCCAATCGAACAGCCTCGTGTAACAGAAATGAACTGGCAATTGACCAATTGCTGCTATGAACTCTGTGTGATGAACTGCATTTACTTCGTCTACCCAAATTCCCCGATGATCAAGCCACCTTGAGGGGATGTTATTTGGTGGTGTCATTTGGAGATGCTGACCCCGAATTTGATATCTTAATTGAATCTGAGATTTGATGTTCAGTTTCCCTTAAAGTATGATTTGTTTCTCCATTCCCGAAAAGCAATCTGGTTTTCACGTTGGCTGCCAAAATAGTTAAATAATCGTAATATGCTTAAAGTTGAATATCTTGCTGTTTGGTCCTCATCATCACCATTTCCACGGCGGCTCGGCACTTTGCTTGGTGCAACGCACATAACATAACAAGCGCATCAAGCACAATAACATTTTGAACTCTCATCTAAACTGCCTAAAAGTTAACCTAAAGCGAGGGAGCCTGAACAGCGAAACAATCAAAAACAAACACCAATCCATCAAACCAGGCAAATACGTGGGCTGTAAGATAAAGACTGAGACTGATGCTCCCTGAGCCACCCCGCTGGAACTAGAGTGACCAGGTTTGGGGTGTTTGAAGTTCCACATGATTGTGTTGTTTTAGGCATTTGTCGTTTATTTGTTCGCATTTTCTATCCTTTTGCGGGCTCTTTGAAGATGGGGGTTTGATTTTCGCCTCCAGAAATAGAACATGAATTTTAACGAAGAACAAAAGTACTGTCTTGATGCTTGTGTATCTCTTGGACAAAACCTCCAGTAAGGCATGCCAATTGCTGTGGCAAGCCCAGTGGGATATGCACTTCCTTTGCAGGCACCTTATCGTTGACAAATAGTTTTTGGAAGACTGAGCAGCGGTGGTAAAGCAGGGTGGGTCCGGAGCACCAAAAATGGCACGCCAGAGGTTTCTGTGAACACAGATACCACCATTGTTAGTGAAGATCGGCGAACAACAACACGAATAACAATGCCCAGCACCTCAACATCAGTGTGTATTTGAGACATGAGATTTTGATCAGCTATCTCTCAATGACACATGTCTGCCCACGTTATATTCCCATTTTGAATGCCACCCCGCTTAATGCACCCTCACATGCCAACTTCTTCGCCAAGTTTTGAACATGGAAAGGAATTGAAAGCTTGCTCCACCCACGGTACGGCCCTGACTTGATGCCCTGTGATTTTTTCTGTTCCCTAGCATGAAAAAAAAAGACACGGCAGTACAGCAATTTGCGATCACTGAGGCTGTTAACATGGCCATGGAGGCGATTCTGAAGACACTGACCAAACACGACATACAACATGTCAGCAAAGCATGGTATGAGAGTTGGGTCAAGTGCAACCAAACGAGAGGATCCTATTGTGTAAAAAACTACAACACACACGAACCAGGACAAGAAGAAATGTTTCACATTCCAGGGATGAAGCCGTATGAGATTCATCAACAAGAGGCTGCTCCAAGTTTATGGGGACTTTTCTCTTTCCGAGGTGCACCATGCAGAGGGGTCCGGACGTCCCCTTCGACGACGCAGCCAAAAATGGCAGCAGACCTCCAATTCTCAGACGATGCTGTTTTTTGGCTGCGCCAAGAAGACGGAGCACCCATTCGAAAACTGACCTTTGCCATTTTCAAGTCCTGGCCCAGAATTCGAATCACAGCCCATTTCATTGTCCCGAAGGACTAGGATATCTCCTGCACAGTCAATCATCGGTCTGTCAAAACGTTTTCTTCCACCCGTGCAATGTTTGCTGAAGTGGTGCTTGTTTTTGGATGTCTGGACCGCTCTGAGTGGTGCACCGTGTCCGATCCTGCTTTAAATTTTCCGGGAGGTTTATGGTCACTGCTGCTGGAAAGAGAAGAGCTCCACAAACTTGTAGCAGCCTTCTGTTGATGAATCTCAGATGGTATCATCTTTGAGTAGTGAAACATTTCACCACCACCACTCTTTGTTACTCCTTCGAAAAATTCATACTTCCTGGCCAGTGTCAAAAAGGAGATCGAATTAAAATGCTAGCATGAAAGAAACACCAGGCCGCAAATTAATGCAATTTCGTAGGCAAAGGTCCAAAGGGTGGAGATGCATGATGGACCAAGTTCATAGCAATATGTCGTGTGGTGCGCCTGTGGGAGAGCAATTCCGGATTTTTTTCAAACGCACGTCCAGTGGTGCCGACAGCTCTCTAGGATTGGGGGGATGAAACAAAAAAGGGCATCAATTTTTGGAACATGGGGACAACACCTGAGCAATGTGTGAGGAAAAGGGTAATGTCGTTCCCGACGAAGCACACCGGGGGTGGGGTTCCCGAAAAAAATTTCGAAAAATGGAACCTCAAGAGGTGCACAGAAAGCGCAATTTTTGAAAACAAAAAACTGGCATAGCTTTTGTCGCAAGCACCACCTGCACGCCCCAATTGAATTGACTTTAATCATAGGAATGATATCCACGATTTTATTAAACAATCATATTGCATTCGATAGCACATTTCTTCATTGCAAATTCCAACTTCCAACTGGAACGAAAATGACACAAAAATTGGCCAATTGAGAGCACCTGGAGATAATTAAGCATAAACCAAAGGGTATATTAACAGGGGATGAGACAAGGGCAACAATCCCACCATAAAATAGCCCTTTCCATTATTGGGGGGATGAATCCCCCCATGATCGGCGCCCTTGCGCACCTCGTACATTCTATAGCAGTGAGAACTTGGATGGCATTTTATTCCAGTCACCGATGTTCCTTGGAAGGTGAAAGAACTAGTCTGTTAAACAGCAGCCTATTCATCAAAAATTGCTTTTTCTTGCCTGCTGTCGAATTTTATCTTGCAATGCTGCAAGCATGTGACATCAGAGAGAAGGACATTTATTTCACAGCATCTGGAAAATAGACAACCCTATGATGAGTTTGTGAGCTGTTCTTTGTATGCATGTCTGTCGCGTTTGAAAACAACAGAAATCTTTTTCATATATTTTTTTAGTTGGGGTGATTCTTCCATGCTCGCAATCATTAACATAAACCATTGTGGTTAATCATCTACATGAACCATCGAAACTTCAACATGTATTCGCATCTACTGTTTCAATAATTGTCCACCTGCACGAGCTACATGCTCAATAATGGAATCGGTTGATATAAAAAAGTCATGCTACATAACCTTCCCTTATTTTGTGAATTCAGTTCCATTGTAGCCAATTTTGTCAAGTATCAACTGCTAAAAACATTCATTTGAACCGATTTGTTGTTCACAAGTTATTGTTCAAAAGTGTCCACGAAAAGAATGCCACCAATGGCTGCAAAATGATATTTGTGATTGCATCCAAGTGGATTTTTGCGGTGGCCTCAAAACGATCTTCAAGCAAAATGGTTACATTATGTGTGGCAATGTTGATAATCTTGATAACAATACGAAATTCGGCCCATTCTCTTGAGCAATGGCTCAAAACCATTCCCCAACATCTCTTGCTTGACAGCATGTCAAGCTGGTATCTTACTAGCTAGATACTTTTCGAGTGAGAATTTATCCCTCTCCTGAATTGATGTCCCAAACAGCAGGCCTGACCCATATCACATATGGCTGGATCATTTCAAAAGCGTGCTCCTGTATTTACAATACAGAAAAACATCGAGCATGACTGGGAAAAGTTTTAGGCATTTCGTAGTCTCACTCGCAAAGTTCTCACGGAATCTTAGTCCTCATCAGTTTTTCCAAGTTGCACGTATGTATCCATTTTGGTCCTTTAATCGTTCCTTCACTGCTGTTAGTGACAGAAAAATGAAGTTGATTCAAGGCACAGTGTGAATTATTTCCTTGTGCATTCATGTGCTAAGAATTCCCGATTGGATTTTGTTGTTTATACGAGCCTGTGAATTTCAACAAAGGCTTGAAAATGCCTGTCAAATGTGGATTGAAATTTGCCATTGTATGCTCATCAAATATGAACAGAAGCATGGAGGCACATGCATTTTTAAGGTTTGTTTTTTCACATTGTTTCTTTTGTTTTGGTGTGGCCCAGGCATGATAAAAATAACATGAAACTCGATTACCAAATTTCATAAAAATTAAAACAAATCAGTTATTTTCATGTGATGCGCTGATCCAAGGATAAAGTTATTTGCGAAGTGCCCCAAAATTAAAATTGTGGTTCATGATTTTCTTGCCTCATATTTTTTCCTTCTTGGCTGTGCAGGCAGATCAGTCGGTACGGGTGCACTGACTTGTCAACCCGAGTTCCTGCACCACCGGGGCAAGAAATTTATTTCTGGGTAAAGAATCTTCTCCAAAACGGGGGAAAGACCCTGTGTCAGTAGCTGCACACCTTGGAACCTAATTGGGTGTGCCACAACCCAGACTCACTGAGGGTCTCTGCTAAACCCTCACCTGAATGCTCTAGATACTCTAGAAGACACCAGCTAAGGCTCAAGTGTGTGAAGCTCCAGTAACCTGCCCCCCAAGTTCATGGGATCGCAGATCCTACATTTTTAAATGTGCCGTTTTTAAATTTGCTATTTTGTTGAGATTGCAACCCTGCCCTGATTATTGGATACTTGAGTGCAGCCCCCTTCCGAATATTCTCGAATGGTCCTGCCGAATGTTCAATTTAAATATGGGCGTTGCTCAGAATATGCTTCACAGGGCCGACAAACAATTATTTCAAACGAGAGACAATTCATCAAAGACCTGCTGTTCTAGTGCAAGAAATAGACACAATCCAAGATAATGATGTTAAGCAGCAACTGAATTACGCTACTAGAACTCATACCAGCGGCCAGTTTCCAAACGAGGATTAATCGGCGGATCGCTTCTATCCGCGGATCGACGAGTGGTGATATAGTTGACCTTGTCGTTCGCTGTATCGATGTGAATCCAAATGCTTGTGGTCAACCAGTTCAACACTCATCGGTCCATGGATCGCGGCGATCCGCAGATTAATCTTCTTTTTGGAAATCGGCCGCAGATGTTAAATTGCGACCATTGAGATTTTAGCAAAAATTTCACTGCAGTAACAAACGTACCCCTTTTGTGGCCGAGGTTGCAATCGTGATACTTCTGATATGCGTTGTTGAAATTTGGTGCTTTGTGAAAATTGGTGAAATTTCTGCTGCCTGCATAAAAGTAAAAAGAAATATACGGCCGATTTCCAAAATGAAGATTAATCGGCGGATCGACGAGTGGTGATATGGTTGACCTTGTTAATCGCAGTATCGATGTGAATCCAAATGTTTTTGGTCAACCAGCTCACCAGTCGTCGATCTACGGATCGCGGCGATCCGCCGATTAATCCTCGTTTTGGAAATAGGCCGATAAAGTGGTTTTGATGGCAACGATTGAATGGAATGAACGCAGACATTTATTCTGTCACCACTCACATAAAATTCTGGGACAGCAACAGACGTATAGATTGCGAGTTGCACTCAGCGGTGTTAAACTCTGCTTCTCCATTTTTTGAAACTGACCATTTTGTATCTTCTGCAAATTTGAAAGACTGGTGCTTCAGCAAACTGAACTCGTGCGGAAAAACAGTAGACCAAGGCTGCAGTCGATGTAGTGATTGACTGCATCACACCTCTTGTTCTATAATTGCGAGTAAAAAAGGAATGCGAATGGTTCCAATCCAAAATCCAATTAATTCAAATCCAATATTGTTTTTCAATTGCAGTAAGAAGGGTTTCCTCGTCGAATCATTTGGAACAGGTGACAAAGTTAAGCTTCCTGGTCCATCACCAGATCGACCAAACTGCTATGATTTTAGTGTTCCATATGAAGAGATTTATGAAGACTTGCTTTCAAAGGACAAAACACTGTATCCTTTTTAACTTGTGGAGGTTTGACATTTGCAGCCGTAAACACCAAAGCTACTAACCCTAACCCTAAGCTTGAAAAGAGTCAATTCCACATTCAGATGCACCTTTCTCAACGATGGAAAAGGAACACTGTTGTGTGCAGAAATGAAATTTTCCAGCAGAATTTTATACATAAATTTTTATGTATAGAAATCTGTTGGAAAATTTGATTTCTATGCACAACAGTGTTCCTTTTCCATAGTTGAGAAAGGTGCATCTGATTGTGGAATTGGCATTTTTCAAGCTTAGGGTTGGGGTTAGTGGCTTTGGTGCACACGGCTGTTGGTCTCTCTTTCTTCCTAAGAAGAGTCGTTGTTGTCTCTTGTTATGCAGTCTTGACAGCATTTTCATTGCTCTGCTGATGCTCTGTTTAAAAAACATGATTATTCTGTGATTTTGATGTGAGGTGGTCATTGAAATCATTTTAAAATCCATGCTTGGATTCCAGCCTGAAGCACCTTCTCTTTCCTCTGTGGTACCTCACCTTCTGCTTTTTTAATTTTTATTTTTATTATTTGCAACGGCATGGACTCAACCAGGAATTGGAAAAAGGCCACAATCAGATGATAGATGGACCCTATGATCACCTTACACATGAACATGATGAGGCAGCAATTGCAGTTTCTGCATTGGACGACCATCCTACCTTCCATAAAAATATTTTGCTAATATTTTGCTAAATTTATGTAGGAACCATAATTTTTCACCCCGAGTGAACTTGCAAGTTTCTAAATAATTCTGTGAGATCGACTCTTGAAACACCGCTGAGGCTCTGCCACAGGCTCAGTTGCGGCACCACCACCCCCTGCCTTCACAGAGGGCTTGGTCCAACAATGCCACATCATCACATGAGGAATTTTGTTTTCTTTTGTATCACCATTCATCTTCAGTTGGTAAATTTCGGCAAGGATCCAGATTTATTAGATTTTTCTGCACTTGAAACTTGGATATTATACTTGCAGTCGCACAAGCAGAAGAAAAATTTGCACTGAAAGGTACAGTGCCTTTTGAAGAAAAAATCCTTTTTGACAGGTCTCATTTGTTTTCAAGGCTTTTTGGGGTGGCTCTTGTCACACGTCATTTTTGATACTTTAGACTTGTGTTTGGAAGTTTTCCAATACTTTATTTTGTTTGGAATGCAGGTCTGCAGACAGTGCCAATTTATGGTTATGGGCGCATGGCCAGTTTATGGTTATGGAAGTGTGGTTTATGGTCGTTTTTAGATTATTTTTATATTTTATGGCTCTTGAATGCAACAATTCTTCTTGCTGTGTATTTTTCTTCTTCCCCTCTCCTTTAGTTTAGATTTCCTTGACTTCGAGTTCTTTTTTTCAGTTATACCCAAAATGGACTCCTCCACATGCTGGACAGGAATCGAAGGATAAAAATGAGGCCGGAAAGGTTTCAAAATTCAAAAGAACACTTTGACATTGTAATCAGCTGTGAGGAGAGGGTATATGATCAGATTGTTGAATGTAAGTCGTTTCTTGATCGATCATTGATACTTCATTTGGTAGTCTTATTTTTCTTTCAAATTTCCAAATTCTGCAGAGAAAGTGTCAGATATTTTTATTGCACGAGTACGAATGACTTGTCTTACCTTTGCAGTGTCATCCAGCTGTGCAGGGAATTATTTTGGTTGCAGCGTAGTCGTCAGATTATCCGGGATTCTTTGCCATTTTAACCTGTCCGACTTTTTCTGTACTGAAAACTTACTCCCGGGCTAAAAATATGTTCTTTTGTTTCGGATGCATACTTTGGTGCTTGATCTCTCTGGGCAGCAGCCCACACGAAGGAAGAATTCAAGCAACCAGCTGAAGGAAGAATTTAAGCAACCCACCTGAACGAAAATATCAAGCAGCTCACCTAAAGAAAGAATTCAGGCAACCCACCTGGAAGGATTCAAGCAGCCCACCTGAAGGAAGAATTCAAGTAACCCACCTGTAAGACTAATTCAAGTAACCCACCTCTAGGAAGAATTCAAGCAGCCCACCTGAAGGAAAAATTCAAGTAACCCACCTGTAAGACTAATTCAAGTAACCCACCTCTAGGAAGAATTCAAGCAGCCCACCTGAAGGAAGAATTCAAGTAACCAAGCAGCTCACCTGAAGGGAGAAATCAAGCAGCCCACCAAAAGGAAGAATTCAAGCAGCCTGCCAGGGCTGCCGCCAAAAGGAAGAATTCAAGCAACTCACCTGAAGGTATAATTCAAGCAACCCACCTGAAGGAAAAATTCAAGAACCCACCTAACTGTAGATATCGAGCAACCCACCTGAAGGAAGAATTCAAGCAACCCACCTGAAGGAAAAATTCAAGCAACCCACCTGAAGGAAGAATTTAACGAACCCACCTGAAGGAAGATATCAAACAACTCACCTGAACGAAGAATACAAGCCACCTGCCTGAAGGATGAATTGATGTGGCTCAACTATTCGTCACTGTAGTTTCAGTAAAAAAGCCAATGATCCTCAAGCTGGCCTATCTGAAAAGATAGGCTGACTTGAACCAGAAACCCGAGGATAGCCTACCGAACTCTCCGACTGGGCCATGATTTTCCATCAGAGTTTACCTTACTCACAAAAGAGAAAGATGCAACAATATTTTGGCAAGCACGAAATGAGGACTAAGAGAAATCCCTCAAAATTAATTGGGATGAAAAAATTTGAAGAGTTCATGGTGAGATCATATTTTTTTTTGAGCCGCCCTGACAGACAAGAGTTTTGCCGAGAATCTCACCTTTTGCCTCCCAACAAAAACTCTAAAATGCAACCGGGTGGAGATAATCTGTGTCGATGTGGCTATGACTAGTTACCCAATTTTCTATGTTGAAATTTTCAAAACCCCATCCCGAGGTGTTTCAGATTTGCTGATTTTGAGGGATCCCCGTTTAACCCATTGCAGAATTCTATCAACCTTGTATCAATTTTGTCTTCTTTCATCTTTTCAATCGGTTTGCAATCTTTAAAATGGCAAATTTATGCTGCCACAATTTGTAAATGCTTTAACTTTCCTTTTTTCAACCAGCAATTGAGAATGGCAATTCCGAACACAACATTCCAACACACATCATCAACATCGACATCCAAGATAATCATGAGGAAGCTACCATCGGTGCATTTCTAATCTGTGAACTCGCAACACTGGTATGATTTTTTTGTTGTTGATATTTTATCTTTTCTCCTGAGAAGAGGTCTTGCACTATTCTAACGACATGGCTGTGCTCGCTATTTGCACCACTGGAACACCATTTTTGTAGCTGAAAGAGCGCAATATGACCGCAGTTCTATTGCCGACTGACTTGATGCTTCACATCTGAGCCTGATACAAGATGCACTGTTTGAAAAACTGACGCAGGAGTGTTGTTAAAGGGGAGTTGGGTCAGAAAAATAAATAATGCGTCATTTTTGAGCTTCATACTTTCTGATGTCACCAAATTCCATTTGATGCAAATTCCAATGGAAAATTACCACTTGGTAGCTTCAATTGGTTGACGAGTTCTCTCCATTCTTTTCAAGCGACAGTGGATTTTTCCAGACACTTTAAAATCCTCAAAATTCAAGATGCATTTTACCATTTCATTTTTTGACATTTTTTGAACTTTCGATTGCATTTTCATGACTCCCAAAAATGTCATAGGAAAGTGAAAATTGGCATTTTATTATCTGTGAAAAAATAAAAGACCCCACAATTGTCGCAGAAACAATAAAATGGAGGAAAAACACACGAATGAGATTGAAAATGCAAAAACTGGCTTTATCACTCCATTTTTGGCATTATCGAGGCCAAAATGGAAAAATCCAGGTCTCAAATGTTTTTCGGATCTAAACTTTTCAGTTTCCATTTCATCCTGTTGGGGTGAGGTAAGAGGTTTCCATTATTTGTTCATTTTTTCAATGTTTTCTTTTTTACTTCAATGTGTATTTTTCTTCAACATGACGCAAAGGTGGCAAGCAAAATACACTCAAAAATGATCCATTGACATTTATAATGAAAAAAAAAGTTGCAAACAAACTTACAGTTCTGCTGTTGTGTTGGAATGATTTCCATTTAAAAATCACCATGGAGATGAAAAAAAAACTCACTGTGGTTTTCTGTGAAGAAACAGGCAGCAGACAATTGTGGAGCTTCCCCATAAAAAACTGTGTGAAGTCGAATCAGATAATGATGGGACTGATAACGAGTGGCACTTTGATGTCTGTGACGAATCAACGGTTTTTGGCCAGTTTCTCATTGTAAAAATTCTTGTTTCCTTCCTGGCAATTTTCGAGAGTATTCTCACTTTGTTTTCAAGTGGACGTAGAATCCAGCAAACCAACATCTTTTAGCATTCTTATTCAGCTTGGTCACTCAAGGAGCATTGCAGTTTTTGTATCACAGCAGAGTGCTGCTGCCGTGCAAAACCAAGTATCACTTTTTTCCGCAGATTGCCCAGAGTGATGACCTCGACAATGAAATTGACGAACTCCTCCAAGAATTCGAGAACAAATGCCAACGCTCCATTCTGCACTGCGTTTTGTTCTACTGATATTCGAGACATTCAACAGTTCCCTCTGACCTCTGACCCCAACTGAGTGATTGGTTGGTTATCATGTACAGAAATTACCTGTGTGGAACAATGTTGTAGCATTTACTGAATCTCATGACTGCATAAATGATGGTGCTATGATGACTTTTGATGCGAGGGTTGATCATAATTCCTTGTTTTTACCGTAGATGAGTCATTTTCATTTAACAGCCTGGGGAGTGTCAGTCCAACACTGGCGCAGGCCTCTCCCATAGAAGATTAACACGTCCACCTTTTTCACCCCTGAGCATCCAAGTGGTTTTCACCCCTGAGTACCTACCTATCGAAGTTGTGCCCAATAGTTACTTTTTTCGATGTGTGCAAAACAATAGGTTTTCAGGCCTGTCTCCCAACAGAGGCCAGATTCAATTCATGTGGAGTGGAAATCGTCAAACTGGGGGTGGTAGATATATCATGTTGAACAACCCTCCCAAGTTTCCACCCTTCCTTCAATAGTTCTGCAGAATAATCTCCCTTCAATAGTTCTGCAGAATAATCTCATTTCGTGAAAAATTCACATGATTGTGGACATGCTCCCTTTTTTAGAAATTCGAACAGGGGCATGTGAGCCTAGCCAAGTTTTGACTCGTGCTTGGTTTTTCTGATCCACAAATTATCAGTGGACTAACAAAGTTTCAGGCTTCAGAAGAAATTTTCTGCACTGATGCAGAAATGTGCATCACTGGAAAAATATACAAAGGTAATTTTACCATCAGTCATTTGAACTGTTACGACAATAAGTACCTATCTGATATTTTTATGTGTGAAAGAAATTCGTTTTCTTCCCGATGAAATTGATTAAGCATGTTTAAGACGCGTGTATGTTTGAACTTATTCGCTTAGGTCTGTGTATAATAAAATTGTGTAGATACAGATGCAACAATTATGAATTTCTAATGTTTTGGCATTTTGTTATGGCATTGTAATCTTTCAATAATAATGAATAATGATAGCTATGTTTTGTAAAAATTAAGTAGCTGAGTTTGTTGCAAGGTCAAGCATTGCGCTATGAGTATAGACAAGGCCATCTTTCATGAACTTTTCTCAGTTTTCTGTGACCCATCGACCAGCCTTCCTCTGCTGAAGCTGGCACGGCACAGGGTAAAACGGATGCTGTACAAAATTACACTGGCATTTTGTAAAATTGCTAAGATGCACCATCACCTTCCAGATCAATAATTATTCGTAACATAGGCCGGACACCGTTGCGGAACCAGTTTCCACTTGACTTTGCAAGAGCCTTCCTGCTTTTTGGATTGATGTAAATTTTGATTGTGGTGGCAGCATTATTCTATTCCTTCCATTGTGAATTACAACCTCATTACAAAAGCTATTTGTGGATTTTTGCCTGGTGCATGTGGAATTGTCGCACATTGTACAGTATCGAGACAACGAATGGAACCACACACGGAATTTGAATAGAATTGTGGCAGCCAATGAACAAAGTGTTGCATTCGAAACTTCTTTTGCTGCCTCATAACATAACGAACACAGAAAAAAGTGGCAGATTTCTTCAACTTTCGTTAATTCTTCCTGTTCCCGACGCTTCTTGCATTTTTGAGCACCAGAAACATAATACACAAAGCTTCAAGACCAACACTACGCGTGAACTCGTTTGACCTGAGTTGTGTTTTTTCACAGTGCCATAAATAAGCGCTGTGATACAGGGTCGTTCAGATCGAACGCACGACCTCTTCGGACGATATTTGTTTTCATGGAGAATGCGGAGAAGGCTGGACTTGCTTATTCCGACCTCTTGATCCACTCTGCTGGTACTTTGATGCGGGTCCACGCGAAAGGCAGCTAAAACGGCAGCAGACATGGCCTCATCCGTAAGTGTTTTTCCGACTCCCTTCAGAGAGACATTCTTCACAGAGAAGGTTGCACGAAACTTCTGCAAAGGTCCAAAATTGTAGAAACAGCAGTCTGGGGGCGGTCAAGCTGGCCTGTGAAAAACACCTGGACCACCTCGGCTGCACACTCCGGTGATTTTCTCCCATCAGGTGAACCATCTCTCTCTACACGCTCTTCGTTGAGTAGCGCACCATCTCGACTAACCAACCAAGCAATATTCCAGGAGTCCATGAGCAATGCACACAGAGCGGCATCAGCGGGTACAGATGACCTTCAAAGAACAGCACGAATCACCTTCGCGGCCTGATCGGAATTGCAAGCAGGGAAAGTAAACTCGCCCGATGGATATTGGGAATCGTCATTTGCGCTGGTTTAGGTACACCCTGCACAACACCTGAACTGGATTGCAAATCGGCACGGGTCAAGAGAGTTCACGCGTGTGTTGGTCTTGAACCTTTCAGTATATTATGATCGTCCAACATCTCGATCACGGGAAGCCGTTTTGGTCGGAAATGCTGTCAACAACCAACAGGAACTTCCTCCAAAGCACTCGCAAATCATTTAGTTCATTTGCAAATTGCCACAAGTGGACCGGGAAAGGAAAAACATTTTCAATAATTGGGGACAAAATTAATCCGCAGCCTCAGCAGTTTGCTGGGTGTACTGTCAACAGGAGCAAAGAGATCGAATATCTGGTTTTTCACAGATAAAATTGCAGACAGCGCTATGAATATTCTGCAGGACACATGCACGTTCAAAGTACAAACTGACGGCCAACTGGGCGTCATTGATTGGTTTGGCTGACACCAAGTGGCGAGGTGACTGGCCATTCGTCCACTATGCATCCACTCATCCCAAACCAAACCTGATAATGCAGAGTGAAAATCCTTTAATTTACTTTCAATTTTATTGCGATGTTGAGCCCCTGCAAAAGGTCGGTGTCAATCCAAGCCTTCAGAACGATCAACTGACCATTAAAAATAAACAAAAAAGTTATTTTTGCAGCCGATCTTTTTGGCGCCCTGGAAATGTTACATTTTCATCGTGGAGCCCAGAAAACCCAGTGGCAGTCAAACCGTGGGGTGATCCAGTGCGGATTAAACTCTAGTCCGAGGTTGAGAAGTAAATTTTTGCCATGCACCTCGATGGAAAAAGCTTGCTTCAAAATCTCGGATTAGTGTTAATTCACACTGGGTCCCCCCACAGAAAGTTTTAAAACTCGTTTATCTCAGAATCATCTTTCACGAATTTGTTTGGACTGCTGGGACGATCTGACCCCTCGATTCTTTCGTGTGACATGTCGAATGAAAGGGTATTTTGGCACTTGTCTTTACACCTGCTTTTATGCCTTCCTGGCAATACCAAGGTCCCCCAGAGCTGATCTATGCCGAATTTGGTCCAACTGGCAAGACTCGGAAACCATGTGCCATGTGGATTCAAGCAAATTTTTGAATTTTCTTTTGACATTATTTAGTGCATCACAGGTTAGAGGGCTTGAATGTGATGCGATTAAAGATGCACAGGCCTGAAAGGCTGAAACTTTCAGAACCATTTTTACCGGGTGAATGACCTTTGCGTCACTTGGCACAGGTTTTGGCATTGCACGTTCTTGTGACATTTTTTTTTCTTTGTTGCCAGCATTTGAACTTGTGCATGTTTACAGCATGTCCGAAAAATGTTTTGCCAAAATTCGTGGCGATGTTCCTGATGGCAAACAAATTAATCAGTAAAAAAGTTGCTCCGGGCCTGTATTTCCATGTTATGCCTAGAGCACTCTGAAAATGGTGAAAAGGAATTGTCACCGCCAAAACGAAATCAGCCATTTCAACCATCTTTTGTGATTTCTTTATCATTTCAGTCACTTGAAAGGCAATTCCGGCAATTGTGAATGGGCGATTTTCCACGAAATAGGAAAATTTCCACGAAATTCATTGATTTCCACGAAATATCTCCTTTTTTCACGAAATACATGCGAAAATGTCGTGTTTTTCCTTTTTTAATTGAGTGGCAAGCATAGTGCACAAAAACATTTGAAAAATAAAGCTTTCTTTTGCTCTTTTCTGAGTCTCTTCTTCAGTTTATTTACATCATTTTTCCAATGTATTGTTCCTGCAAAATTCATAGTGGACACATTGTAAAAATTCCTGAAAATGCGATTTTGACAGGTTCTAGCCTTTTTATTTCCACCGCCAAATAACGAAATTTTTAGACTTTTGAGCGAAATTTTCCAAAAATTATCACCATTTTCAACGTGCTCTAGTTATGCCCCCCAAAAATGGGCCCATTTTGTTGTATTCATGACTCATGAGGGATGTTAGAATTCACTGTAGAACCGTCAAATTTTCAGGACATGTTCTACGGAGCAAGCGAAATAAAAATGTTCAGTGACAAAATACCCTCCGAATTTCCACTTCCATGCAGTGCCCTCCAAAAAAGCCCAAATTGTGGATGTTGTGAAAAAAACAGAGATATGAAGATCGCCGCATTAACACCATACTTTGAGCACAGATTATTCAAAAGTACAATGAACAGAAAATTTCAATGAAAAAATGCTCCGACCCCCAATTTTCACGTAAACACTGCCCAAAAACAGGTGAAAATAGTCTTTTCACGGTAACTATGGTAACCCACACAGAACTACCAAAATTTCGTTAGCAAAGACCCAAAGGATGGCACTGCATGATGGACCAAGTTCATTTCAATGTCGTGTGGTGCGCCTGTGGGAGAACAATTCCGCATTTTTTCGACACGAACCTCGTAAATTCACACAACCCAACCAGCAATTATAAGTGCAGATCGTGAGCTTCAATAAATTTGACTTTTTCATACAGGCCAACAATACAATGACATGATGATGTGAAGAACATGAAATATTGTTTTTTATTTACAGCAGTTCTTACAAAACGAGTATGTAAATAAATTCAGTACAGTTTCAGACAGACAGCTTGGTGCATCTTTCTCCTATTCGTCGAGATGGGCAAATGCTTTTCTCAATTTCACACGTTTGTTTCTCTTCTCATTTTTTTGCCTCCACGGTTTTTCAACAAACTGCCCATTGCCCCCTCCTTGAGCGATGATGTTCCTGGAAAGAGAAAGAAAGAACAGAAAGTGGTGGCATTGGCCCTCAGAGATACGAGCAAAGGCATCACCGAATCGTCCACTTTGACATTCGTAGTCCGATTTAAATTTTTGAAGGTGGATTTTCTGTGCCTTAAAACGGACACTTAAATCTTTTTGGCTTGTCCGATCTGGGAGGCACTTAACAGGATGCGTGCGTGACAACACAAATCAACTTGGTGCGATTTCTAAAAAAATCAGCTTCTTGTGATTTCTAAAATACCAACTTGCAACAAATGTGATTTTCAAAAAATTTCTGACAGCATTTTCACTTCAGCTCTGCACTTTTTATTTTTGGCAGCAAATGAAATGTATATGACTTCCATTATCAGTACAAAAATGATCCTCACAACTGTGCTAAATGCAGTTGAGGCAGATTTTTTAAAGGTCCCGAAAAACTTCCGACAATTTCTTAAACAGAAAAAAGTGCCAACACAATAGCAGAGTAACTAGAAATTTGCCAGTTTCTGAACTTCGGTAACCTCACCACCGTCACGTTTTGGTCCGATGTTGAAGAAACAAGAAAATCGTGACGTCTTTCTTTGGTGTTTTTAAAACTGTGAAACTCGTTGTGGGTGCAGGCCAAACACCGAAGTAAAAAAATCACAATTTCGTATTTTCGGTGCCGATGGTCGTGAGAACAATTTGCCTTTGGCCGATGGGCACTACCCTTTTTCTCAGCAGCTTGAACATGTTTCATGCTCCATATTTATCTCGCACATGAGATGAAACTGAAAACAACCAAAGATGGAACGAGGAGCAAGGTTGCAGCAAAACAATGGCAAACCTCTGCTGGTTCAAGCTGTCTAGTGTATTTATTCCCTTGACATGTGCTTGACTTGCGATCGTCTTCCGGAAGAAATCCTTATCCAGGGCACTTTCGGTTATTCTATTAGGCTAGATAGGAGAAAGGAGTAGAAAGTGTCAGGAATGTTTGACATAATGTTTGACATCAACGACTCTTTCCAGACCTGTGCGTGTGCTTGTGCTTCAAGACTGCAAGATGTACCAATGGAAAGGGCCCTTTCCAAATTCATACCTGAGTGAGCGATGTTCCAATTTTTCACTGCAAACGGTTCAGAAGTGGCATTTTTTTTTAATTTTTGGGAATTCAAATTTCTATATTCAAATTTCTATCCGTCAAAAAAGCAACCAAAATTGGAAATAAACTTCGTGGGCATATTATTTACATCAAAAGCCAAAATATTGCCAAAAAAGCCAAAATATATCAAAGGCCAAAAATATTGGTTGTTGTCAGTGATGTAATATTTTGCACACTGTTCAAAATTGCACACTGATAATATTAAAATATTACTGCACTCCAATCTGCAGATATTTTTCTTGCTGGCATACGGAATTGGGATGAAAACGGTTTTCCCTTGTGCAGTGATTGTCTCAAATCTCCAGGATATCAGCCTGGGACTGGAAATTAACCAACAGAAAAACTAAAAAACTTGCCAAACACTGACAATACCATACCTAAGGCAGCCCCACCAGTCTGAAAACGGAGGTGAGGCGCTGGTTCAGAAGTGGTGTCAATGTGGTTGAACCTTTGCACTGAAGTTTCCTTTCTGTCTGACAAGCCCCTGCCAAGGTCGCTGAGAGCAACAAAAACCCAGCGGAATTTGGACTTGGAAAGTGCAATTGAAAATCAACCAGTGGTTGGCAACCAAAATGTGGATAGCATATCAACAAAAGGATTGCCATAAAATGTGGCTGCGGCCATGTATGCAGAAAAGGGCTGGACGATAACATTGCATTGGAGAGAATCCAGAAGCACCAATCAACAACTCGTTTTGCCTACCGCAGAATAAAAACTGTTCCAACATGTGGAATTGCGGCAAATGCCCGATTATTAGAATTCAAGTCGAGTAAAAATAAAAAGCGCCTACCTTGATAATTTTGAACTGTGGAGGCAGCCTTGTGGTTGTTGAATGCTGCTTCCCTTTGGCTTCAGCTGAGTTTGGAAAGGTGTGGAACTCGTTCTGGTTTGTTCCAGGAGGGGCAACCGCGTAGAGCAATTTACCGTTTACAAAGTCCTTAAGGATGTACCTTGCTGTTCGAGGATTGTCTGGAAGACCTCTCTGTGTCATGTAGCCTCGCATATCTAGTAAATAAAAGAAGAGGATAAATAAAGAAAAAAAAAAACAATTTCACAGAACAAGATTGCAGAAGACAAGCTGGCGAATTTCAAAAAATGCAAACAAAAATGTCTCCCACAAATGTATGCAAGAATTTTAGCACAAAAATGAGAAAACATTCTTCTTATTCAGTTACAAAGAAGTTCACAAAGCACCCCTAGTGTTGCTTGGGTTCATGTAAGAATGCAACAAGTGCAATTTTGTGAGGAAATCAACCGAAGATAAACTTAAAAGTAAAGAAATGAATCAAGACACAGACTAGTCAAGTAAAAACTGGAATTTGCACACACACGTCACAGATCATTGTGACTAGATTTTTTTCTTTGCAGCCACCATAATTTTGTTCCGTGGTGCAAGAAAGAAGCTGTTACTGCAACCATGAAAAAATAAAAATTAATTTTTTGTTCTAAAAAATGAACGAATAAGTGAATATAGTCGCTTTATGAAGATAGTAGCCAGCACACATACATCCATAAGCATTGAGCAGTTCCTCCGCTGTGGGTGGCCTGTTCTCATCCTCGCCATCACTCGGCTTTGGCAGCATACACCCGTAAGTATCCTCCAGAACATGTCTGGGGAACATGGAACAGATGAGGTCAACTGGAGGTGAATGTTGTGTCATCCGATCGATTGGTAATATACCCCAGATTATCATCTCTGCTTTTGTCGAGACAAAACTTGGCATCACAAGACCTGGACAATCGCAGAGAGTCAGGTCTCCATCAATGGGTATTGTCTGTGAAATCAAAGATACAAACGGAGGACTTACAATTTTATTGATAGACAGATCAAGCCAACATTTTGCATTGGAAACACAAAAATGCCATGTCAAAATAAGCAGAAATGAGCCTCGACACCCAAACACGTTTGGAACGTAACGAGGGTTATCAGTAGAGCACTCTGAAAATGGTGAAAAGGAATTATTGTCATCGCCAAAACGAAATCAGCCATTTCAACCATCTTTTGTGATTTCTCTGTCATTTCAGTCAATTGAAAGGCAATTCTGGCAGTTGTGAATGGGCGATTTTCGACGAAAGATGAACATTTCCATGAAATTCGTTGATTTCCACGAAATATCTCATTTTTCACTACAACATGCGAAAACGTAGTGTTTTTTCTTTTTTCATTTAGTGGCAAGCATAGTGCACAAAACATTTGAAAAATAAAGCTTTCTTTTGCTCTTTTCGCAGTCTCTTCTTAAGTTTTTTGCATCAGTTTTCCAATGTATTGTTCCTGCAAAATTCAAAGCAATCACATTGTAAAAATGACTGAAAATGTGTTTTTGACAGGTTCTAGCCTTTTCATTTACACCGCCAAATAACGAAATTTTTAGACGAGCGAAATTTTCCAAAAATTATCACCATTTTCAACGTGCTCTAGTTATCAGCATGTTTTTTTGTTACTGGCAACTTTGTGTTGTGCAACCCCTTGTTATCTGAGCAGAAATAATCATGATTTCAAACTGTGCCCCGAGCAGGTTGTTCAGAGATGTTGGGACATTTATTTCTCTGTGGGGTGGAAAAGGAATGGAATTCCCTCAATGCTTTGGTGCACAAAGTGACATTAGTGAGAAAATGTTTAGGAACAATCATCACCACAAGTAACTCCTACTCAAATTTTGGCCTATCTATTTTTTGCTGCTTGTCATTCCTTTTCACTCCCAAAGCTTATTGCAGCAATTTTAATATTTGTCATTTTGCGACGGATATTGCAGACACATATCAGACGCACAATATTGGATATTTGAAATATTTGTCATGTATCGTATGTCTTCCAACCTTTTTTGCGGGATTTTGCATTGCTGCATTTGGCACTCAAACTCCACATAAAAATCTCGGCCTGTCAAATGCACAGTGGCCAGGTGGGTGATGCCGTGAATTAATCATTGTAAACTCATCGTGTGGATTGCGAATAAATCACAGAAGCATGAAAGAAAGGTTGAAATAGAAAATGATTAGCAAAATGCAAGCTTGAATTAAATAGAAAAAAATACAAACCTGGAAATGTTTGGTTTTCCCAGGAGTTGAGGAAACCGAAACCTTCTTATACGTCAACAAGCAATTTATGGTCGAACTTTTACCAACGTTAGGATAACCAACCAAACCGACCGATGCGTGGAGGCCTCTCTCAGATGGTGGACAATTTCTGGCCGCTTCAAATCCAAGTTTCTTGAAGAATTCAATCAACTCATCCCTGCTGAGAATCGTGGAATTGTCCTCAAACGAAGAAGCGGAATCATTTAATCTCTCAGGAGCTTCAGGGACGGTTAAGTTTCCAAAGTTCTCCGTGAACGTTTCCACCGAATCGCAGCAATCAAAATATTCCTCATCGACATCTGACTTCAATGATAATCTGTCATCATCTTCGTCTGGTGACATTTCATCGCAGACATTTTCATTTTCCTCCTCAGTCTTCTGGAGGGGCTTCGTTGCAGATGATTGAACAGCTGAGAAGAAAGCAACCCTGATCTGTTGACCATGAAAATATTCGGCCCATTTCGTCCTCTGTGAAGGGGTCAGAAGATCCGCTTTGTTCAAAATGAGCAGGTTTATTTTATGTGAGCCTGTTTCATGCACATATCTTTCTAGGTCTTCACAACGGAATAGAAGTGGGTTTCTTGCATCCAAAATCTGAACAATCACATCACTGAAAATGAAGAGACAAGGCAAATACATGCATGTGGCGCTTTGAGGACACAGAAATGTGGTGAAGCTTGCATGTATTCAGATCAACTCCTGCCACACAAGCCTAAAATTGTTTACTCGTTAAAAATTTACCATGCTGAAATAGACAACTATCCATTCATAGAAAAACAATGAGAAAAGTAATGCACTCATAGCAGCATCATGTAACTGCCCGAAGAAGCAGCCTTGTTGATACAAAACAATTGTGTGCTTAACCTATTGTCTTTCTGCCAATGGATTAGGCTGCTGAAGTTCTTCCATGTGGAAAACCTCGTTCAACCTGTGGAAAAACTTGCAACCAAACCAACCCCGATCTTTCATCTGGATTAAAATAAAAAAAAATCGACGGTGTTTTTTCTGAATGCAAAGGAAATTAAATTGAACTCCAAAGAAGAAAAAACAACAGGAAAGCCTAACAAGACGTGAGCCAAGTCGTAGGAAACCAACTTCTTTTCCACAACTCTCCAAAGTTGCTTCCAAAATTCCAAATTTTTCTCATAAGGCGTCAGTATCAAGCCATCCTCTTCCTGCAGTCTGGCTAAACTACGCCTCCATTCAGAAAAGGCTTCATTTTCCTGCTGATGGAGTTCCTCAGGAGTTGTTGTTCTGTCCCATGCTGGCCTAAATTGCAAAAGAAAATGACGCAATTACAATTAGAAAGGCATGTGCTTCATAAACTGAAGAAAAAAAAAACACCCATCAGTTTAAAAAAGTGAAGCACAGTAACGTATGGTAACGCAGCACATCAATAAATGATTTGCCAAATTTAAGGACAAACGTGCAGTTCATAAAATTTATAAAGTTTTTGTCTCCCTCTTTCCGTCTGTCGAAAGGATTGATTTGAAGATCTTCTCTACCAAAAAAAAAAATTCCGGAAGACACCTCCACAAATCGGAAACACTTCATGCAGTATTCATACTGTGCCCGCAAGTTTTCTTTCTTCCAGTAAACACCCAGAGGAAATAATTGATCACCCAAGTGCAAGCTAAAGCCACTGCGCCAAGTGCTTTTGACGCATTTTTCTGAAACAAATGAAAAACACCCAGAGATGACAAATGTGGCAGTTAGCCAATGAGGAACGGCAATGCAGAATATCAGAAAGCTCATTTTACAACTGTATATGTTATTTGTGAAAAACATCTGGAAAATTGGTTTTGATCTCAACCTTCTTCCCGGAAATGGACGGCATCTTACACATTTTGAATTTTCTTGCTAACAGGAGAGCACCAGCACCATCCATTTGGTTTTTGTATTTGAAAGTAGCTGCTGAGGTGTGAACACGGGGACATCGGAAGCTCATGATGCACTACAATTAAACAACATAAAGATATCAGAGTAGAGGAAAAATACCTCCGTGGCACTTTCAAGAATTCCTTCTTCTCAGAATGAAGTGCTCGGATTTTCGAGAGCTCACTGGAACTGGGTATGCCAGAAAGAGACTTTGGATTCACCAACCGGGAATTCAACTTCTCAGCCTGAAAGCAAAATGCACAGCATTCGAAAACAAAGTTTAATGTTGCATATTTTTAGAATTATTGTTATGACGTCAGATACACTTTTGTTAACAATCAGTTTATGAAAGCATGCCGCAGAGCAGGAAGCAAAGATAATACAAAAACCAATTATATTTCAACAGTGGCGCAGCTAGTGGGCGGCTGCATTGGCTATTGCCGATGCGTGCAAAAATGACCCTTGTTGGTGCGAGGACTTTCTGATATTTACCAAACCGTGCCAGCAACCAAAATTAATAGTTCTTGTTCCGCTTGTGTTTATTTTTGATTTTGGGCAATCCCTGTGATTGATCTCTTTTGCCTTGTTCATGAGTGCTTTGCATATCAACCGCTCTGCCTACACTTGCTTGAGCTCCACTCCAGCTGCCCATGAAAAAATTCTTAAAAGTCAATCAGATCCTGCGATTTCATTCAATCAACAAAAGTTCCTGTTCCGGTGTAGAGGATGAAAATGCGGTCTCGGGATCTTTGTGGCACCATTTGGAGGACTCAGAATAATAGTTAAAGGACTCTGGCTTTTTGGGGGACTCCAGCCCTAACCCTCCTGCCAGGGGTTCTGCTGCCTCCAGACTCCCAGCCCTTGGAACCCCAAAACTACCTCTCCACCATCCCAAAAATCCTGGCTTCGCCACTGGATTTCTGAAAACAAAATAACATTTATCAAGGCCATAATCATGGCAAATAATAACAGGGTTCCCACTCAAAATCATTTTTCAAAAATAAGGACATAGGACACAAGAATAAAAAGAAAAAATAAGACCCACCCCAGAGGCACCATTTCAGGTTCGCAGGGGTGGCAAGACAAGGTAAATGTGAGAATTGCAGACGCAAAAGCCCACCGCAGGCACACGGGGTCTGGTGCGGAGCCCCAGCGGGGTTCCAAGGGGCAAAGCCCCTGGGGCGTAAGGGGTCTGGGGGACGGAGTCTCCCAGAAGCTGAAGAAATTTTTTTGTAATTTTAAGTGCTAATCGTGGCCTCAAAATTGTGTTTTTGGTCACCTCTACGACAGCAAGGAGAGAACGGAAGCACGTGTCCACAGTCACACAAACAAGGTATTAACTTTACAATTGAGCCTTCCAAAACTGCAATTGTGGAATGGTTATGGAAGTGGAAGGCTAGTAAAATTCAGATTAAAAGTGTCTTATTCTTGCAAAACAGTGGAAACAATGCAATTTGAAAAAAAAAACATTGAAAACAATATGCAAAAAGGACAAATAAGTACGAAGATGAAAATAAGTAATTATAAGGAGGGATGGGAACCCTGTAATAATACAATCTCGTAGCCCCGAGATTGGTTTGGTAACAGAGGCTGGAGTGTTACACACCAAAGTAGAATCCAATTGTTGCATTGTGAAACTTTACCTGAAACTCACGTCCAGCAAGTTCTGCAGTGGCAAGAAATTCTTCAAGCGAGTTCTGTTCTGTGACCGATTGCAAATTCAAGCGAGCCCAATCATAGCCATCTTTAACATCAGCAGTGTGAATCTGAAATGGGAAGGAATGAGTTTTCATGATTCCTGTTTTGTGCAACTACACAATTTGACCTGAAAGCTGATTTTTTAAAACAGGTTTCAAAATGAGTAATAATTTGGCTCCTCCAGATGGAACTGCATCACATCATGAGAAAACAGTTCATCATTTCTTCTTCAATCTTTTACAACCAAACGTTATTTTGCAAGTTCATGAACTGCAACACTTTACTGGAAAAATTATCTTGAACAATCATTTGCTCTGGAATTTTCCCAGGCTACTAACCTAAATGTGAACTTAATTTGATGAAATAAATGCGGAAAACAGTTGGACGGAAAAAATAAGCCATTAAGAAATAAGAAAGACAGCCACAAACACAACACAGGAGTAAAAATATATGTTTACATAAAACACAACATAAAACACAAAAATACATGTGTGAAAAACAAAGTATAAAAATAAAAAACAAGAACACAAGGATTCGATGTTATCAATAAAGTAAAATCCTGAACAAAGAAAAATTAGAAAAAATGAAGTTCAAATTTATTATTAGCAAACGCAAGCAATTTTTAATAATGCTTTGATTTGTTTGGAAATACAATGAGCAAAAATCAGACAATCAGACAATTTATCGCTTCTTTTAGATCATCAGTATCTTGCATTTTGCAACCCCATTGTTTTTTTCCATTGTCATTATTGTCTGGAGTTCTTGCTTGCAATGGAGTATACCACTTGTAATTAATTCACCATGACACTTCTGTAAAATGGAGGTGCTTCAAGTCAAAATCAAACAGCCATGTCATGGCCTAAGGTGAGCTGCAGCATGCCCACCAAAACCAATTGTGAATCTAATTTCCTCTAACTGGTGTAAATATCTGTGTCAGAAAAAGAAAATATCGCAGTTGAGGAAAAAGAATAAAATCACAAAAAATAATTTTGCAGGAGTTGCACCAGAAAAAAAAAACAACTTTAAAAGATGCAAAAAAGTGAAATGTCAAACCAATGTGGAATCACCAGCAGTCCTGTAAGTCTTGCGTTTGTTGAATCTATCTCGGATCAATGACTTTCCTAGATTCTGTTCACCACGTTTGCCCATGTCAAAGTGATAAGCACTATTTCCGTTCCTAAAACCAGGATAGAAGTGTCAAAATAGATCAAGCAACTCAGAATTTAAAACAAAACGGAAGTGGAAATTTTCAGGAAACGAAAAAACTTCTGAACTTTCCCCTATGCAAATTGGGTAAAAAAACAAGTACGAGGGCTGTCCAAGAATTAGGTGCACTTTTTCTTCTAGAAAAAAATAAAATGAATTTTTGGACAAAATGTCCCAAGTCTCTTATTAATGCAACCTTCGCGCATTCTGCGACACTTCTGTTATCGTTGTATGTGATGTGGTATGCTGACAGCAATCCATTTTTCAGCGCCCCATTTGGTATACTGGAAAAGTGCCATTTTTGCACATTTCATCCTCTCTATTTCCTTCCCGTCAAAAATTCTTACAGTCTGGGAAATCAAAAAAGTCACTGGAAGCAAAGTGAGAACCACTGGGATGGTGTGGAAGCACATTCTGGACAAAAAACATTGACACGACCCACTGGATTTGGCGGAATCCATCTTCGCAAGCAAAATCTCGAAATTTGGCTGCAACTTGAAAATCGGAACACATCGGTAAAAATTTGCTTCACAAAAGTGAAGTGTGAAGTTGTATCCAGGAATAATGTTTCCGTCTGTTGGCCAAAATATCCCAGAAGATCTGGCAAGATCATTCATGGTCATTTGGTCATCCTGATCTTTGAAATCTTGCAAAAATTGAACATGATCATTGCTGATGGTTGGCATTTGGCGTCGAGGTTGCTCTTGCTCGAACACAGTCTTCAATCTTTCGTTAAAAACGCCCCATTTGGTCGTGAATCGACATTTTGCTAGAGAATTGTTCAATTTAACAGTAAGCAAGTGCCTGTACACTTCCCATGCCTGTGACCCAAGTTTTGAGGAAGTTTGAAACGGCAAACTTTATTGTGATGGCTTGCACAAGTGCCCAATTTAGACCAGTGCACAAAGGTGACCTCTGCTTCATATGCTATCATCAGAGTTCGAGAGACACGAGAAAATCCGCTCAAAGCATGCTGAAAAGGTGAAGAATTGAGCTTTCTTTTCATACTAAGAACATCAAAATCCTTCAAGGTTGTGTTGCGGAGCAGACAAAAGTGCACCTACTTTCTGGACAGCCTTCGTACATTTTTGGGTATATGAACTTACATTGCTGCATGAGAAGATTAGCAGATTCACACAATCAAGTTACTGGATCCAGTTCAGACGACAGCATTCTGGTCACGGGTGACTCATCACATTGGCGGTTGAATTACAAATTAACTTCGTCTTTCCAACGTCGTGGCCCATCTGTTCTCGTGCGTGCGATTTTTGTACTCTGTCTATCCTTGGTTTTTCGGCCCAGGCCCAGATCACCAAAAACCAGATAACCCAGATAGTATCATGCATGACCACGTATGTATCTAAATCCCCCCACAAGAAAATACATGCGTGTATCATACCCCTCCCTCAGTTTTATAATCCCTCAGAAAATAGCCCTTTAATTTCCATTATTGGGGGATGCATCCCCCAACCCCCTCCCCCAATGACCGGCGCCCCTGCAATTAAGAGAAATTGGGGGTTTTTTGAATCCAGGTAAAGAATAAAAACCAACCTCCAATCTTCATTTTTCAATCATGTTGACAACAAAGTGGATGTTTGGGATAAATAATTGATAAAACAAAGCAAGATAATTGTGAGTTTTGGGTGCTAAAAGTGAAAAAGTTTCATATCAACATATTGGGTTCTGTGGTGTTTGAACTGTCAGCGGTTGGTTGACAAAAAAAAATCCATGCAACTTGCTCAAAAAGCCCATCTCTTTTCATGTCTCGCAATGAATGTTGTGATAGCATTCTGGATTTTGTCCCCAAGTTCACACAAGCTCAAACATTTCACTGTATTGTTGCACCTCAGGAATTCATCACAGGTGCAAAATGTTGGAACCCATGACAGAATCACTGAGATGTGTTGTTTCTCAACATCATCCAAACCGATGCTTAACTTTGCAATTTGCTGTGCATTACTGGTATCATCCTTGCAAGATTTATGTTTTAGCCAGCCCATCAATCCCTTTGACCATCAAAACTTTTTTCGGGGTTTGAAATGAAGTTTTTGAGGCCTTCTGGGCCATGAAATGGAAGCACGGTTTCCACATGATGCCAAGGCCAAAGGTTTCGGTTCTCTGTATGCCAGCCTTTATTTAAGGGGGAAAGGTATAAGAACATTTTAATTCCATATTTCTCAACAGGTTAAGTTCGTTTTTGGTGAGCATATTTGGGGGCATCGCAGAAGTGTACATACAGAATTTTAGCCTCCTAGCTCAACCTGGTTTACGTTTGGCAGATATTTCCATTAAAAATCTGCTGACTGGTAAATTGTAGTGGTGTAAAGTTTAGCAAAAATGTCTGAAAAGTCGAGGCAAAATGCTGCTTTCAAACCATAACACGTTATTGTTGTGACACAATTCAATTCATGAAAAATGTTCATGATCTCCCCTCCTGTTTCGACTTAATTTTTACCAGTTTTGCAGAAATAATTGCACGGAAAACAAGAATGTAGATTTTGGCACATCTTTCGGCAAGTACTTTTGATCTTCCCGAGTCTGAAAAATCATTGACCGACACTGACTCGTCTGACAAATCTCGAGTGTTGTCTCGTTTGGATATTAATTTTGCAGTGGCAGCAGCAATTGTATTTTGTTGACTGCAATACTGTGCCAAATTCAGAATAAAACCGGGCTGCTCTATCTGTGGCCAACGGACACATAAAAATCCTCTTCAAGATGCCTTCAGGATTATTAATTTTACAACTGAAGCATGTGACTGCAAAGAGATTGAATAGAAAGAAATTGCCAAGAGTGGGATTAGCCATGGCATGTCCATTTGTGGGATGAAAATCACAACTGGCTTTTTCCCTACTCGGGTGCTTCTTCTGTAGGATTAAAAAGCAATACGACCCGGATTGAGCGATAATCACACGATTAGAACAGAATAAAATTGATGGGTTTGAAAGTGGCGCAGCAGCACACCAAGCCTGCTCCCCCCTTGACAAGTAGGCGCCTGCTTCCCCCTTGACAAGTAGGCCCCTTTACCTGGATTTCAGCTGCATATCAAATTTTCCCTAAAAATGCAGACCTTGTTCACAGAAAATAAACGACTTTGATTTCGACTAATCAGATCTCCAAATCAATTTGAGACGAGATCTGACTGGCGTCAAGTTATTCATTTAATTTCTGTGAACAAGCAATCTCCAAGTTTGCACGCCTTACAGACCTTGCTGCAGCCTAAAACAAATGCAATGAAACAACTGGGCTGGCATGGCTGTTTGCAGAAAAAAAAGAAAACAGGTGTTACGTTATGCACATGGGCGAATGGGGTGAAGTGGTTCCATTTGCCAGTGCACATATTGTATTGAAGTTTTTCTGCATCATGTGATCCATCGCTTCGTTGCATCATTTTCGTGACTGTTTGAAGAGGCCTCCTGGATAAGGGGCAAAACTGGTCGTGATTTTATCATACAGACTCAAAAGACTCACATTACATGCTATGGTAATTTGTAAGTTTGGGGACACAAAATATTCCAATCCAAACACCATGTAAAACTAATACCACGCTCACATGGTGAGCTCAAAATGTCAACAATTACAGAGCCACCTTCTTAACCTCTTCCAGTCCAGAGCACCATGTGGCACCCATATGGATGTATTGCACAAACCAGATACAATGCTCATGCAGTGGCACCAAGACCAGAGTGCCACCATTGCTGCCCTGCTATTCCAGACACAAAGACCAGACATGCAGCAGAGTATTAAGTTCAGTACGAGCAGAAATGCCAATTCCAAAGATAGATTCCTTCATCATTGAAATTTACCTCTTACAACAGCCAGTGGAAAAGTGATATCAACCCTCAGGATGGCATAGAAAAATCTCACCGTATGCAGCATTTTCCCTTCAAATAAATTCTGATATTTCCATAAAAGATTCAGAAATTCCCCAACCCCAAAACAGATTTTGTTACGCCTACCTACCACCCTTTCAAGCCTCGCAGAAAATCCTGAGAAAAAAAAACAGGAACATCATGGAGTTGATCTACGCTTCAAAAACCACACTGGGAAAAACCTCACTCAACATCAAGAATGGATCAGTTTGAAAAACTCATTTTCATATTTCTAGTCACCATTCTCACTGACGATGTAGACGAATGGGAAATAGGCTGACAAAATCAATCTCTTGACTCTCCTCAAAGAATTCGCACAACACTTTCCAGAACAATTAGTGAATGGTCGAAAATGTGCAGTGCATCTTGTAGCCCCAACAGAGTTTAATGGTGCATGGGATGGGGGCACTTTAATTTTATTTTTTTGTTCAGTGCCCACAGAGTTTAATGGGGGCACTGGAAAGGGCTGGGGGGCTATCCCTTAGAAGGTGAAGAAACTTTGGAATTCTTCAGTTAACATTGGGCCAGAAATTAGCCTGTGAGAATTTTGACTAAGTTATCACCTGCTTGAGCAACTGGTTAGTCTTTTTGTTCACACAGAAAATAAAGAAAATCATAGCGGAGAGATCATAGCGGACAGCGGAGAGATCATAGCGGGGTTAATGCTAACTACGGAGGTAAAGCTAATGCGAGGCAAATTTTTAACATTGGATCGGATGGGAAAAATTTGCCTCGCATTGGTGTCACCCCCAGAGTTTGCGTGTCACCCCCAGAGTTTGCGTCCTCCATGATCTCTCCGCCCTCTAGGAAATTTTGAATTTTTCTGTTAATTTTGACAGAGAAATTTATGTTTCTTAGAAAATATGTTTCTTAGAAAATAACTCTATAAAATTTCGAAAGTTGACCTGAATAGGAGTGTGTCAGATAAATATATAACTTGCGTGTGCAAATGACTAGTCCTTTTTACACATTCGAAATGGAGGAAGCCACAGAACTTGAATACTTGTAGTCAAAAACTTGCAGTGTGTCAAAAATCGCAATGGGCAAAAAATAACCTGAGTTACAGGGTGTCAATAGAAAGTGAAGATTTTTTTAATTTTTTCTGTTCATTTTGAGCAAGAAATTGATATTTCTTGGAGAAGATCCTCAAGAATCGAAGACTGTTTAATTCCCTGAATCTTCCATAACAAGAAAATTCCCTGACTTTTCCAGTAATTCCAGGTTGCGACACCAAGAAGCTTGCACATTCAAAGAATGCTCAAAACTATTTTGTTTTTCTGCATAGACTGCTAGATCGCCCAGGGACTTGCCTACCCCCAATGAACATACGTAGACTCTTGTAGATATCACAGATAGGTTGTATTTGCAATTAAAAAAATCAATCTACGAAGCATTATTTAACGCAAGTTTCGCAACATCTTTCAACGCAACATCTTTCATAACGAGCAATGAAAACTGACAAGTCACCAAAAGTGTGATCAAGGAAGCATAAAAACCATTTGAAATTAAGACGGCTGTGAAGGTCAGATGTCTGCTTGGGAATGATCCCACTCCATTCATAGACCATTCGACCAAGGGTATAAAGTTCCATGGTCTTTACAAAAGGTTTCGATATCATAATATGCAAGTGGACACTGCTAATAGACTCTTTTCCCACAAGCCTTAAATGACGGAACAAGCAAAATAACAAAATGGGTAGTAGGCAATTGTTTGAATGATCACTTCTGGCTAGCAACTCCTTGTTGCTTTTTCATAAGAGAATTTGTTATCATACTCACAACCTGCAGAGCAGCCAATGGGATTTTGGTACCTAAAAATAAAAAATATTAGTTGTTTACAGAGGAACATAAAAAAATCTATCCAGAATAGAATGACTTTGCTTGCACTTTACATTTGACAATTATTCTGACGGACTTGACTCCAATTTTGGTATTGGCACAGAACTGCATGTGCTGGACAATCATTGTGAAGTAGCTCCAAGGGGACATTCTTTCAATGTCGAGGAGGCTGAGGAACAGATGGGCTGCTACCATGATGCAAGCAATTTTTGGTACTGCAACTTGCAACAAGCATCTTTGTGTCAGGTTCTTGAAAAGCTGAGCACCAATGGAGGCACTTCGGCCTTGGTGGCGCATTGACATTCCATTCGATTTGTGCAGTGCATCCATGAGTGCCAACATATGGCTCCCTGGAATGGAAGAGGATAAACCATTATCTACACAGTAAAAATGATATCTAAGTTCATAGAAAGCATTTTGAAGCATCTTTGATCTTTGGCTGCTATAACCATTCTTATACTGAATGAGATAAAAAATCATCATATGTTTTTGTCCTGCAGGTATTGTCTTATGAAACTAACCTGGCCCAAATATTGCAGAGGCACCGCACTCGTAGAGATCTTTATAATCTTGAGGGGGGATGACACCCCCACAGACAACAAGAATGTCAGCCCTGTTCATAGCTTCCAGAGCTTTGATTAGTTCAGGCACGAGGGTACGATGGGCAGCTGCAAGGGAGGAAATGCCAACTACGTGAACATCAGCATCGACTGCTTGCTGAGCAACTTCAGCAGGGGTCTGCAAAAGAGTGAACAAAAAACACAGATTGTTGCCACCAAAACCAGAAGCAACCAGCATGCCGTCTTCAAATAGATTGTTAGCATCGCAGACAGCTGCGTTGGCATCGCAGAAGAGGGGGAGCTGATGAGGTCAAAAATTCAGTTTTCCAGAGATCGCCACAAGCAGGGTGGAAACTTGCAAGAAGTTGTTGGATTCGTCACCGGAGAGCAGGATGCCTCAAAAATGTCAGCTCCGCTGCTTTCAACTGGAGAATAAATCGTCCAGTGAGTTTTCCAACTCAGTTTTCATCTAAACCCCAGAAATGGCCTGCCTTACGAGATTAAAAAATAGGCAAACCTCTTCCAAGGGATTTTTCCGAGGTTATTTTACCTGATTTGCGAGGGGTGTCCCGATTTTGGGACACCCCTTTTCGCGGACTTTTTGTGGCTTCCCTTTGCATGCAAATCTGGTTTGAAACTTGGCACAGCTGCCATATATGATGTCGAACTCGAAACACATCATGCTGTAGGCAGCGCCATCTCGATTTCACTACACAAACCGTTCAAATGAGAAAAGGTGTAAAATTTCAATTATGCGGTCTTTTCTTTTGTACTTTGAAATCAAGCAGCGGCGGGAACGGCCAGATCTGTTGTTTTGAGGCATGAGCCTTACCTCCAGTACCCCCTTCCTTCGAATGGCATGCAGCTTGTCTGGGTTTTAATGAAGGGGAGAGAGAAGCGCCGTCGACTTCATTTGGCTGCCAGCTCAAAAACAGAAATTCGAGAAAATTGAAAATGAAAATGTGAGATAGAGGGGAGACTGTGCTGGCCTCTTGGTTTGCCTTCTTTGCTTTGCTTTTGAATCATGTTTTGGATTTCCGACTCTCTTGTTATGTGTCTCGGCTCTCTGAATTGTTCCTCGGTTCCTTCCACATGCAATACCTACCCATCCCAGACCCCACGGTTTGAGTAAGTTGTCGAACGACCGACAGAAAACAGATGCGATTTTTGTTTTGTTTTCTCAGCCAACTTGGACAAATCTGCATCGATTTTGTTGGTTCCCAGTTGGCTTTGCTGACTCCACTGTGCCACAGACCAATGTCATACCACCCCAGGCACACCATTTTGAAATGAACAGGGTTCATGCCGGGATCGAAAAAAAATATAGGATTTTCAACCCAAAAAATAGGATTTTCAACACCAAAAAAATAGGATTTTAAACCCCAAAAATAGGATTTTCAACACCAAAAATGGGATTTTTAACCCCAAAAATGGGATTTAACCCAAGAGATGAGATTTTCAACCCAAAAATATCTATAACAACTTTTACTGTCAGTACCAGGGCTGCAAGAAGTCGTTTGGAGACCTCGAGCACGTATTTTCGAGCCCGGTTATGTTTTGGCAAATTTCTTTTTTTTTTGCTCTCCGGCCCATTTCGGTCCCAGTCGGCTCTAGCCGTACCGCAAGCATTGCTCGTGCGCTCGCGACTTTTTGCAACCTGTGACACAAGAATCTGAATTTCACAAGAATCTGACTTTGATCAGAAGGCAACTGTCACAAGAATCTGAATATCATCAAAATTTTCATAGATAGGGAGACATCAATTCCGTAAAGTTTATCATTTTCAAGTCGGTCATATTTCACTTCGGATTCATTTGATTTGAACCATTAAAATTTGAATCTCAAATAGAATCCAATTCTCTTCCAATTTCGACCGAATCCGGAATCCCTTCGACTCGAATCCAAAAACAAAAAATTAAATAAACACAGTTCATGTCAGTCAGAGGCTTTAAACTTTCATCATTGGCCGAAAAATAATATTATTTCCCTCCTAGATGGAAAAAATAGGAAAAAAAACAGGACCGCCCGAAAAAATAGGAATTCTCGCGATATTCTCTTGTGAAAAATATAGAAAAAATAGGGAAAAAAAGGACCGCATGAAGCCTGAATGAATTCAGCATTTCAGGCCCACAGAAATTCCCATTGCACCAGGGACCCAGCCAAAGGGGGGCTGACCACCAGAGGCTGGATGGCACAACCATTTCCCTGTGGCCACCGACATCAGACGCCGGTGCCCCATGTGTTCGTCTCGAAAGATAAAAGCAACTCCATCAACCAAATGCGATGTGCATCTCTGCATTGGTCCCCCTCCAAAGCAGGGTTGTTTGTTTTAAAACATTGTTTCAAACACGTTTTAAAACAAGGCTTTGAAAAAAAACATTTTTGTTTTAAAACAGTTTGTTTTAAAAACAAAAACATGTGTTTTTTATCAAATTGTTTTAAAACAAATTTTTCCTTTGAAAAGGGCTAATTTGACACCAGTAACATTTCAAAAAAATTTTTATTTTGTTAAAAAAAACATGTTTTTTTTTTGTTCTAAAATATTAAAAAAGAAGCATGTACCTACATGTTAAATATATCACATCTACCTAGTCTGTTTGCAGGATAAAAATGGCAGAAGCTACCTACTCAGAAATGAATCAGAAGATGAACAATATGATGAAAAAAATATTTTACTGAACAAATTTCACCGAACAAATCGTTTTTTTACCTTGGTAATGTAGGTACTAAAGTCTAAAGTACAATAGTTTGAAAAAAAAACGAACAAAACAGAATTTTGCTCCAGGTTGCCTTGGTCATGTTCACCATTACTTTCACTTATCAACATCAACTGTCCGGTGATTAAGTTCCACTGAATATGTGGAACATCAAAATCACTCCGATCTCTCATTTTCCAGTTTTATAGCCTTTCCTCACTCCATAATCATGTCCACGTCACACTATCACAAACCTCAAAATCTCACACACCCTCAAAACTTAACCAACCACTTGATGGTGTGCTCATTTCATTAAAAATGACTTGCAAAAAAACAATGGATACCTAGGCCTATTCAAAACATGTGACAATACCTACAACATGGCCGACTGTTTAAATGTTCTCTACTGCATTTATGTTCGACCAATTTCTATGATGCACCATCTGCATCTGTACCCAAAATCGATAGATTCTGAAATGGAATGTCACATGTCATAGCAAAATTCCATGTTGTCACCCAGTGTCGTTATGTTGTTCCCAAGAACATAGTTTATGGCAATGTTCCTTTTGGTTCAACTTTGGGAACATCCACATCATTCTATTCAATTCTATTTCTATTTTTGATCATGATCATGAACTTTATTTATTTTTAAACCACGAATGGTGTGCCATTTGTCACGATTTTCCAGTTGCCAGAAACCAAATAAATACCTTGAAACACGAAACACCATGAAGAAGGAGCAGGCAGGTGATCAGAAATTAGAAGAAAAACAGGATTTTGATAGGACTCATTGGCAAGTTGTTTCCTCTGGTAACCTCTCGTTACCAGAGGATCCTCTGGTATTCATCATTGGCAAGAGGTTCCTCTGGTAACCTCTTGAGAAATTATTATCCCACCACAAATGATATGACCAAAGCATCAAACACAACTCATGCATTTTATGATCTTGGATGGAAGGAAAATAAAAACAGGGACCCATGCAAATAAAATAGGTAGGTACTTAAAATAGGCCAAGGCATTCGGTAGGTGGGTACTGTTAATGACTAAAAAGGGAGATACCTAGTAGAGAGTTAAAACGGAACAGCATACCAAGGCACTCGCATAAAAACAAAAAAAAAAAACAACCAGATTGGAAAACAAATACCTATGAGTGCAGCAAATGCTGAGTGCCCATTTGAATGGTGTAATATTAAAAACGAGAATTGTCAAATATTTTTCATGATTTTGGGAACATAACTAGGAACAGGAAGCATTGCGCTTGACTTGCCACTTGTTGACGGGCAATTTTCATTGAAATAATTCTCAAAATTTCCGGTAATTTTCGTTGTACCTACCTAAATTTCCTGGGAATTTGTAAATAATAATTCCCTTTAGTTTTGAACTTTTGACACTCAAAAACAAACAGGAAAGCAAAACAATAGATGATGTCTACGAGGAATTAGGAAATATTCACGCTTTTATCAACACCTGAACAATTTTCTCTTGGGATATGGCCTATGGCAAGTTGTTTTATATATTTCTTTTTTGTCATCACCATCACAAAATTCTTATCAATTTCATCAAAATTTTTTGAACAATGATAAACAAATAGAAATGAATAGAATCCAACGAAAATTCCAAGAATTTTGGAATATCTCCAGGAATATTTACGCACCCCTAATCCCGAACGTTCACCATTGATGCAAATTCCAGCACATCAAATGAGTTTATTCACGTACCCGCCATATCGAACCGCGAGTGAAGTTGAGGGAGGAGCTAGACGTGCATTGTGTGCACAGAATAATATGGAATCTGGCAGTGGCTAATGGGCAAATTCGATTTGTTTTTGCCTGCGTACTGCCCAGGGTATGTTGCTGCATTCACTCGGGCTTCTCTCAAAGTTCTACAAGAAAAAGGAAAAAAATATTTGTTTTAAAACACCTTGTTTTAAAACAAAAATCATGTTTTAAAACAAGTTTTTTTTCTAGCTGTTTTAAAACAAAAAAAGTGTTTTAAAACATCCAATTTTGTTTTAAAACAAATGTTTTGTTTTTTTTTTCAAATGTTTCGTTTTTTTTGCAACCCTGCTCCAAAGCAGTACTTTCAAGTGTTCCACACATCTGTCAATCTGTGAAAAGACTGAAAAGGGTCACTGATGACTCAGCAAAGCAGCAGATCACATTCAGCAGCAAAGAAGCAAGAATGGAAACTTTCAGAAATCGGCATGTGTTCTTTTTGGTTTGTTGACAATTTTGGACAGGAAAAAGAAGATTTGGGGTAGGGAGGAGAGGTTGAGGGAGGTTGTAGAGTCCCGAGGAATGGAAGAAATCGATCTTTTATTGATATTTCGCGATATTTTCTGTGTTTCGAACCACTTTTCGAAATTCTCCAATGAATGTGTTCCAGTATTTGACCCTTTTTGGTCAGTTTGCTTTGGATCATTTTTCATACAACACCGGGGGCAAAAAGTCTGAATGTGGACTTTAGCCAAAAAAAATTTTTTGCCAAAAATGTCCCCAATCCACCCCTCTGTAAGGGCATATTAAAAGGGTGGCCCCTTACGGGGCCGCCCCTCAATTTTAATGAATCCAATGTTGATCATCCTACAATGGGATCATTTTTCAAAATGAATAAAGCTGACACATTTTGCCACGGCACTTCTTGACGTCAGTGGTGTTATGCCTAATCAGTGGAGAAAAATCATCCATGAAAATACCATACGAGCTACCTGGAAAAGAGGTCCAATATCGACGTCAAAGCCAAGATCTGCAAAACCAGTTGCAATCACTTTAGCACCTCTGTCGTGCCCATCCTGACCCATCTTTGCAACAAGAATCCTTGGTCTTCTGCCATCAATTTCAACGAATTCTTCAACCTGGGAAGAAATTACAATGAGGAAATTTAACTCTTTTATTCGATAATTTAAAAAGAATTCATAAAAATTCAGCCAGAAATAAATGATGCAATAATCTTTAAATCTCACCAGAGAATTCATGAAATTTTGACTTCACAATTCGCTGCTCCACACTCCACAAAACGTATTACACCATCCATTGCATACACAAACATCCTTTTTCTGGAAAATGTTGACTTCATGGCAGAGAGCAGTTTACCTCGTGGTGCATATAATGTGTTCCCGATTTTCAATCACAAACCTTTTTCCGCACGACATCCAGCTCCTTTTCATCGGAGTGTCCAGCACTGTAAGCCCCAGAAACGAGCCGATCGCTAGCAACGTGCCTGCCAAAAACCTTTTCAAGTGCCTGTGTGATTTCACCAACTGTGCACCTGGCCTTGGCAGCTTCAATTGCAAGTTGCAGAATATTTCCTTCACCCGTTTTGGCACATTCGGTCAATTCTGCCAAACAGGAATTGGCACGACTGCTGTCTCTGCTCTTTCTGACCTGAAATGAACAAACAAAATTGTCATTGTAAGAAACTTAGCGAAGACCAAGCATATTTAAAATGATCCAGCAGCTAATGAAGTTCGGTTGCATTTTGAACAGGCTGACAGACAAGATTCCTGGTGACAGTGGGGTTTGTGGATCAGGATCTAGCAGCACGGTGCTGGTGTATCACGAACACTTCCATGGAATGTCCTGCCAGCAGGGCGGTACTCACATAGCACACAGGGTGGTCCTCACACAGCAGCCAAGTGTGGACTGACAATTCCAAGTCTGATGGAATACAATAAAATGATTATCGAAATCAAAATGAAAAGTTCACGCTGAGCATGTATTGAATCGAAAACCAATTTTGAAGCCTGATAAAATTGTCAAGTTCTATAAGGACGAAGGCATTTACAGCAAGGACCAGGACACCATGTTTTCCTTTCTAAATGAGGCCAAATAAGGGCTATTTTTATGTCAGAAGCAAACCAATTTAATTCTGGTGCCAAGCACACTGGAAAAAGGTTGCGGACAGGTTTGCAGGCGCTGAGTAGTTAACCAAAGAGAATGCAAAAGCATGCTAACCCGTGTGATCTTCTCGATCTGCGAAGCCCTCACTCCCTTATTGTCAATGACCAACACATCAAGTGGATCCTCTTTATCGAGCACATACTTGTTCACGCCCACAATAACTTCCTTTCCACTGTCAATTGCAGCTTGCTTTCTAGCAGCACATTCTTCAATCTTCAGTTTCGGCCAGCCTGATGCAACTGCCTTTGCCATACCACCCATCTTCAGGACTTCCTGGATGATTTTATAGCAACTGGTGTACATTTCATCAGTCAAGGACTCCATCATGAATGACCCAGCCCAAGGGTCAATTATCTAAGAAAGAGGAAAGAGGCATTGATCATTTTGCATTGAAAATCAACACTGCACAAATGGGGCGTGATATAACTTTAAATTGAGAACCAAAAAGCACTAACCATCAACATGAAGTGAGAATGGAACACAAGTCAGAAGCAACAGTCAGCAAAGAGGTACGTACTTTGTCTGGGGTCATCCATTGGTTGATCAATGAGATCTACAAATATTTCTTTCTTTATTGTCATCCATGTGGAATAATTTTCAGAACTGGGAATATCAGGGCATCAGAAATTTTTCGCCCAAACCTCAAAGGAAAGTTAGATCATTCAGCTAAGATCGTGCTTTATCTAGACCTAGATGTGAATAGCAGGAATTTTCTTAAGCATCAAACACACACTGCACTTCATCTTTGCTCAAGCACTCCGGTCATGTTGATCAATGGGCGGGTAACACTGCACTCGAAACTCAAGACGCAGCAAAGACTCCAACCAACCTTGGGTATTCCAGTCTCTTCCTGCAGAATGATCTGTGTATTTCGGGCAATCCTGGCAGAGAAACGTGATGGAAGTGCTAAAGCCTCGTCAAATGAGTTGGTGTGCAGAGATTGTGTTCCTCCAAAAACTGCTGCCATCGCTTCCACAGTTGTTCGAACAACATTGTTATACGGTTGCTGTGAAGGTGTGGAAAATGTATGCATGAATATCTCCTGTGCTACTGACAGCAAATTCAACAACAAAATCATCGAACAACATGATCAACAAATCTTACTTTCAAAAAACTGTGTTGAAACCTAAAATGCAAAGCTCACGAAGATGAAAAGCCTCATTCAGCCTGCTGCAAATACGTGGCCAAATTCCTGCAGGGATGACCAAAAAAGTGAGAACCAAAACCTCGATGCAAAAACTAAAGAAAACTTGAAATTCACGAAAGTGCGCAGCCTCACTTCAGCTTCAGCATGTGGCATGACTGGCATCTAAACATATCTGAATTTATGGAATTCGTGAAGTAGGAAAGCCATATTCATGTCAGAAAGCCATTTTTATGTGCGTCAATTAAAGATAAGAGGCAATACGACCACAAGGTAAAAACACAAGTCAACACGTTGAAAACTGACACGATAAGATCCCTCGGACGTGCAGCTACGCCTTTGTTAGCTCAATTCACAATGCAGGCAACAGCAGTTGTGAACTGAGCTGACAAGGCATGACACCACCGAAGGATCTCTTCTAGAATTGTTTTCAACTTTAAGCAACTAGCTATTTTCAAATTGGAACAGCAATGCAAATCAATCCATCATATTCCTTTTGAAGTATACGAATTATGGTGCATTCATATTATGATGCTCTGCTTTCCACAACACATCGATGAGGCATAATGGTTGGCTTTCAAATCCAGATGCCACAGAAGGCACTCCAGAAGTCGCAGACCCAATCTTCAACTGCGCTCGTACGAATCATCAAAATTCATCTCCACGTTTTTGTCTTGCCTTTGGTTTTGTGTAGCAGAGCCTCCCATGATGGAATTATTGTGGTTCTAGTGCCCATGCATGTCTCAACATTGCATCTGCTCGAGTGCCAACATGTGAGCAGCTTGGAGTGGAAGAGGTAAAAAACAAGAATTGGCATGCATTTTAACAGAAAAACCAAGCCCAGTTGAAATGTTGGATGACAATTTTGTTCTTTAGAGAGAGAACATTAGCCTGAGACTCATCACGATTCTTCTGAAAAAAAAAAAAACTGAGCAAAACTCGAAAAAGAGTGCAAAACGGTTCACAGCAAGGTGAAGATATTAAGCTCAATTACGATGGTGTGGCTCACCTGTTCGGTTAATGACCAGCCAGATGTTTGACAATGGGCTTTCAGCATCAGGCTCTTTTCATCACTTGGGTTAAAGTGCTCTCTCACAAGGTGCGCCCACAGTTTTCTAGCTGCCCGCATCTTGGCAATTTCCTGAAAGAGAAAAAGCAAATGAAACCTGGTAGAAAGCATCCCATATGGTTGGTGATCAACATCAGTAATTTACCCGCAGCATGGTTTACTTCTCAGTAAACCAAATTGGCAGACATTTAGGCGATTGATACATTTTCAAGCAAGAAAACCGGAATTTGGTAAGCAGGGATGTTACAAGGAATAATTGCAAAAATGGAAAACTGCTGAAATGGAAAAGTCACGTTATTCGTCAAAAGAATTGAAGATCAAAATTTAACAAGATATCTTACTGAATTTGCAAGATGTAAAATAAGTCAAACTTCAAACTTCTAGAGGAAACAAGATAATTAGACAGACGACTGAGATAACTCAAATAAATTCGCTCTCAGGCTTTCACAATGTTCCATGTATGTTAGTGTTAGTCGATGTCGCCCATTGGCGAAAATGCAGATTCTCTAAAACATAAACATAGCAGTGGCGCTAGATGCAGAAAATGAACATACCAACCATGTAAAAGTTCATTCCGATGCCCCAGAAGAAGGAGAGTCTTGGTGCAAAACTGTCAATATCTAAACCAGCATTTATGCCTGTGTTGCAATATTCGATGCCATCTGCAAGAGTGAATGCCATCTCCAAAGTTGCCGTTGCACCTGCCTCTTGCATGTGATAACCAGATATGCTGATTGAATTAAATTTTGGCAAATTCTAAGAGAAAATATAAGTGGTAAGATGGAAAATACAAGTGGGCGTGTCAGTATTTCATGGAATGATCACTTTACAAGAAGCAAAATCAAAATGCCACTGACTAGTGACTATTTGCATATTGTTACAAAGTTCATAAAAAGCAGTTAGCGGTATTTAGATTTAGGTACCTTTTCAAGTTACCAATTTAAGTTCCTCAAAAGCCTGGACATTTGCCAAGAGGCAAGAAGATATTGTTTTTGTGATGCATCAACCAATTGGAGACACCTCACGTTACATTACATCACTGACTAGCTGAAAATATGAAATGTGATGATTGCCAACAAATTCGATGAACATGCAGTGTTACGACGCAAAATTCAATAACGATGCAATCTCATGGTATTGGTGTGAAGTGGAGCAGTCAAGTACGTGTAAGCTGGTTTGGTCAAAAATGGCTGTGATTTCGTCTTGTTGGCAAATGCCCAGCATCACAGAGGGGATGGAGATGATCAAGCAATGGGATAAAAATAAGCTAGGCCCCACCGACCTATTTCCTTTTTCCAATAAAGGATGGTTTCATTTTTTGCACTCTTGAAAGTCTCCTCTGGAAATGGCCTTGTATTTTTAAAGTATTTTATCGATTGAAACTATTAAAATACTCTTCTCTGTGGAGAGACTTGAATTGAGAAATGCAGCCCTCGTTATCTGAAATACAATGTTGTTGCTGCCTAACAGAAAGTTTCTTGGAGCCATGACAAGCTTCTCAGTTTCTGATAACAATTATTTAAAACATCACAGAACAATAATTCAGGCAATAAAAAAATGTGGCCTGCTTGAAAAGGTTTCGGCAGGACTTTAGCATGCAAACTTTTTGGCTGAGAGCCAACATCTAGTGGCTCAAAGCAAACATCAGACTGAAACTTGAGAATGGTGCTATTTTTGCTTTTTTATTTCGATGAATCCACCCATCACAATGAAAATACATGTATTTATTTCTATTCCAACTGCTCACTTTGAATTTTGCACCCTTGAACTTCAAAGGTTTGCTTACAATGAAAATACATGCAGGCATTTATCTCTGTTCCAACCGCTCAGTTCATTTGAATTTTGCACCCTTGAACTTCAAAGGTTTGCTTACTTTTGATTGAAAACTAAATATATCTCCAATCAACCTCATTGATGGTTCTGGCGGGTAGATGTATGTATTTCTGACCATGAATTCTTTTAAAATATCGTTCTGGATAGTGCCTGACAACTGGTCCATGCTTGCACCCTGTGAAAAGCAAGAATATACGAGTACAAAAAATTAGCACTTTGGAAACAGGAGTAGGAATGTCCCTGCATAATCATGAAACCTGAGAATGCAAACAAACCAAAACTATTTTTAAACGTTTGGGACTGTCTGATTAAAGAGAGATTCACACTGGCGTAGGTTCAAATTTGTGCGGCCCGACCACTGTCGGTATGACGTCCAAGGCCGAGAATGGGAAAAAGATCGAAACCAGAGGAATGGACACAAGATCAGCATGGCCACAACAGAGGACTGAAACTGCACAAGACAATTGACCTGCAAAATCATGAAACCTACGAGCGTGCAAACACAGCATGCAATCACAGGAGAAAAAGTGAAAAATTTTGAATACCAAATTTGGAAAAACGGATTGGGGGGGGGGGTGTAAACCATGTTTTTTTGCAAAAAGGTCAAAAAAAGATTTTTCTTATGTTCATAGGTAGGTAGCCCAGACTTTGCAACTCTCCTCACTTAATTAGTTTTCGAGATAGAGCCGAATAGCCGATAATCCGAAGCTCATTCGCATTGGTTTTCTCGCATTTACAATACGAACATTAGCATTTTTCTCGCATTTCTCTTTTTTCAAAAAGCGAAAGCATTCAAAATGCATCTCCTCCCACAATTTTTCATGCAAAATGTTCAAATTTGGTGCACTGGGCCAATTTTTCATGAGGAATTGAATGATTAAAGGCACTTTTAATTGACATCTTCTCCGTGTTTTTCTTTCTTCCTCGACACACGAAGAAAAACACGGAGAAGATGTCAATTAAAAGTGCCTTCAATCATTCAATTGTCAAGTTCTCTCCGAAGTTCATCAATGATCGGTTTAAGCTAATTTTCATGAGGAAACCGAAAATAGAGCCCTTTTTTAGTTTTAAGCTGTATTATTGGTTTTATTGGCTTGCGACCGCAGAAAAGCAGCTAAATATTAGGCGCTTAGCGGTACAGTCACGATTATTCTGCAATAAATTAAAATTTATATGAAAATTGGCAAAAGTGGCTCAATTATGTTGTAGACAAGGTACTTTTCTTCTACAGGGTGAAATGTGGCTGCATTCTGCCAGACGGTTTAGGAGATGCATTTTTGCCGGCAGCCC